>WEDG01010638.1:0-179894 GCA_017591395.1 Schistocephalus solidus | reverse complement strand
ATGGCAAACAAATCACGGGATTTCTCCTAAACTACCAGAAGTCGTCTGCGGAAAACTCGTTCCATCAGAGATCAATGATAATGCTTAATTTCTCTTGATAATACAATCCTTCTAATCGCCAACTAATCTATTTTAAAAGCTCTAAAGCACTACATGAAGTGTACTAATCGAGGTTTGCCGAGACATTTGCGCACTGGCTACTTTCTGTCTTTTGTCCCTACACAAACACCCCTAAATTAAGTGTGTTTTAAAGATAATTTGTTTATTTTTGTAGACGATTTGCGCCAGTACGCAGAAGGGTTGAAAATGACTTCATTTCGGCCTCAAAAGGCTTTTATCAACTGAGTTTGAGCATACGCGCGTCGATACTGGTGCTTTAACCTTTCTTTGAAACTCGAATCGATCTCCTCATTAAAAAAGTACACAAAGTAACCTGGCAAAACCACAGGAAAGGTAAGCGGTCCTACTTGGAAAGGCCTTTTTAACTTGTATGTGTGTGACCCTGAGCGTTATCAGTGTAAACATCAAAGTTTTTTCGATGCAAAGCGATCAATCGGGATAAAAAGTTTTTCACTGGTCTCGCATGTCGTCCGAACATTCGTATTTCCTAACCTGTATGACATCCGACGTGCATCGTTTTTCTCCGTCTGAATAACTTAGCCCTTGGAGAATAATTAAAATACGGCTGGATCAAGAGGTTTCTTGATCCAATGCACCGATCGCCAAAGTGTTCTCTTGATTTACTCAGCTCGACTGAGATTTTTCAGTAAAATACAATTCGAGTCAATTGGTTTTGTGATTGTTTTAACGGGTACTGAATACGACTAAAGCTATACATATGAGCTGCCCAATTTTCACATGTAGGCTTATTGTTGCTGTGCACAGTGTCCTTGAAGATGTTTCAGGCGTAAGCTTTTCGATGTCTTCTGCTTATATGGTAGGACATGTACTTATGTATTCGGATTGCTTTACGGATATCGATATTCCCCATTTACCTCAGCGTTTCTGTCTAGAGCTCGCGCTTGCTGTCTCGTATGTGAGAAGCAATTTGTTCCTGACAAATGCATGCCGAAATTTACGAAGGATTGATAATCACTCGCAGAACCGGCATTAACGCATATACCAAAGCTTTTTAAATATTAATGAGACAACCTTAAGCGAATTTAAATTTAAAGGAAATGTGAAAAGTTATATTATTTGCTGTTGAGAAATACTAACTTTTCGAAAAAACAGTATCAAGTCTTGAAAACGTGAAAAATCCTGTAAATTCGATTAATAAATTTAAATAAACTTGTCAGGTGCTAGCGTAAGAGAACTATTCTTTCTTTATTCGTGCGTTTTATGTCAAAAACGTCAGCAGTTTGCACAAATTAACTTTTTAAAGCTAAATGCCTTTCTTGTTTCTGAAAAACAATGCGATTTCTTACACTTGTCTTTACCTGATTTTTCATTGATTCAAGCCCAAATTTTCTGGTCACAAAAGGGATTTATTTGAAAACATGCATGCTTATATTAATCATCTTTTATAGCAAAACGCACACAATGAAACGCTTTTGCCCTGTGATATAAATTAGCATAGGAAATTTTTGGATTTCCGACAACCTCCGATTTTGCCCTAATTCTATCTGTTTTCCTTCAATAAATTGAACGAAAAAAGTATTTTCCTTTAATATAAGGCTCTATAGGCCTTAAATCAAGTCAACAGATCAAAATCACAGGAAAAATGTACGCTTATCTCCTCATTCAAATTCAGATCACGATTTTCTTTGAGTTCGGTCATATACTGTAGTGACGAAAAGGATAAGAATCAGTAGGATAGGCATTAAATCAGTGAATACCATTCACGTGGGACTTTGAAACTTCGTGACCACAGCTCATTGGGTGTGAGCCCTTTGGGTCAATGACCAAAGTTTGAGTTCGAGCCTCGGGACTTTGCCGAACCTTTACTTGAACTGACGAAAGTCAGTAAAACAGACATAGCTCCGTCTCAATTCCGTTCTACCTATACCGTGCAATTCATAAGTCGCCACCTCTATATTTAGGACAGACCAATTTCGCTTGTTTATATGTATAATAATTTCATTTATTGATATATTTTCTTTGTTGAGATATCTGCGAGCATAAATTTGTGAAGTCATACACGCTTGGGAAGTTTCTCGTTGAGTTATGCAATCGTTGTCTTACGAAATTTGTCAACTTTTCTTTCATGATTTCATCAGATGGTGTTTCTGATCACGACTTAATGGATAAGTTTTTAGTTTCTTCAAACTTCTCTTTCCACTGCTGAACTGTTGTCTTAGCTATTGGTACATAATCGAAAGTTGAAAATTTTGGCAGGCTTTGTCACAACCCTAGTGCACTATCGCATGCCTAACTATAAACAGTATTAACAATCGAAAATTCACTATCATCAGCTGCTTCCGTTATCCCGTAACAATGAAACCTTATTTATCTATAAATAAAAAATACAACGAGGAAACAAAGAAAACCAATCAGGGAATTAAATTTAGTATACAAAATTCTTATGCATATAAATAAGTGAAATTAACCCGCCCAACATATAGAGACGGAGACTAAAACATTTCCTTGTTTATTTCCTCCATGATGCTCCTGATGCGTAAAAAGGAGCTGTTGGAAGAAGCGACAACCCAAAACATTACCTGAACCTGCGTTTCGCATGACAGTTATTCTGCGCCAGTTGACTCAGTTTGCCCTTCGATTCTCCTGACGGAGGGAGGATGATGTGGTCGTTGTTTCAATGGGTAGAGGTCTGACTTGTCTACTTTCGTACCACCAAATGCATGGGAGACCACTACCCAATGACTATCTTGATAGATTCTCATGGATGTGATGGCTGTTCATCGCTGGTGCACACCTTAAAGTTAAACCCTCGCCGGTCGGGCATGACTGCAGGACAGAGTAGGAACGCCTAGTGAGACCACGTTTTCTATGATTAACTGGACGTGGGTTGAAATCCAAGTTAATGAGAAATTCAGGCATGTGGCCAGTCCGTGTACTGCAGGGAGAGGAGGGGCGAATAATCACGCAAACCCTGAGAAAATATACCAGTTACACAGTACTTTTTACTGTGAATGGCTATAGGAGAATGTGATTATACGAAATCTGACGAAAAATTGCCAAGTACCAAATTCGACGAAAGTTCTGCCCAAATGGACCTCATTCAGATCAGACGTCTCATCCGCAGCATAATTTGTACAAACATCCAATGGGGGTGTTTTAGGTCATTTGAGCGGTACTTGCCACCAAACACCTGCGATTTCCCATCATAATCCGTTTAATGTCTTTGACCGTAGAATATATATCGAATAAAATATCCTGATGTGTAACGGAGGCCGTGAGGATGGCCTCGTGGTTTAGATACTCGACAAACTGACTGGATAGATGTTTCAACGTACTGCATTGTCCTGCGAAATATAAGCATGCAGTTTCTCTTTAACATTATCTAGGTTCGCTGAGAGAAAATGCATTGAGTATTGGTAGTAATCGTTGATGCGCCTTACAACAGAAACGTTTACGCATGTTTTACCGCAACGCTGACTAGTCTGGAAGATAATCTTAGATAAAACCTAGGAAATTAACGTGGAAAGTTTGTTCGGAAAACGTTTTGGCCTCGACAGGTGACACCAGAAAAGGTGACTGCTTCAGTAGTATATACTTTACACCCGAGTGTAAATGGCATTTGAAATTTAAAAGTTTAGTTGACTAGTCCAATTCACCAGCACCCCTCCCCCAATTTTCATCTTCAAAGGAACGACTAACGCCAACTTTTGAAGCACTAGTAGTTGGTAAATGCTTCGAACCGACCGATATTTTCCCTCGTTTGCAAGCTTTCTAAACTTCCTGTTGTCTATTTTCTTCTCAAAAAATCCACATCTCTACAGAAGCTTTTGTATGATAATATATTGCATAAATGTGCAATACGGTTTAAATAATATTAAAAACCGTTAACATGATCATGTAGACTGTAGACTGCTATAAAAGCCATCTTAGAGGTCCATGATTTTCATAATTACGAGTTCGCAACCTATCAGGAAAAAGGCGAGGAAATTCGCACAGAAATCCTTCTAACTCAGAGGGCTGCCCACCCTGCATCCACCAACGCTTCTTCAGAAGGCACGAGGTTGGTTGATAATGTATCGTTTATTATTGAGGGGTAATGTGTTTCTGTAGAAAAATGCTAAACTAACGGTAGGGTTGGGGGAATCATCAGAGAAACTAAAAACTCCAGGGTACTGTAAAATGGGTCCAGTGATAATACCAAACGCAGCATCACTTTATGACAGAATTTTGCAGCTAAACCTAAGTAACGCATATGAGCTGACAGTGCAGACATTCAGTTTTGTTTTAATGAAAGGTGTAGAGACTGCACCACCTTTAGGATGTAGTCTACACACTCAGCTGAAGGGGTCAAAAGTAACTAGGCAATTCACCAAACAGCCAACCAATTAGCTGTCTATCCTAACCAGGCAAGGTGCAAACTATTTAACCATTGCTTAATTTTCAAGTAGGTAGATGTGAGGTGTGGCTCAAGCGGACTGTTTGCATTCTAAATCTCTAGCTGTTAATCTTAAATGATGCACCGAAAGAACAGTCATTATCAGTTACAATCCTAACTAAAACTAAAACCAAAACAAAACCCATCAAAGAGATACGAAAAGAGTACGTTTGCCGACCTAAACTATTAGGGCTAGGCTGAGCGGAACGATTGAGTTCTGTTAGCGATCGGTGAGCATTCATCAACGTATGCAAGTCAATATTCCCGATCTAAACTGACAAGACAACGAGCCCGTGGATCAATACTCAAAACGTTGGACTTCTGATTAACAGGTCGCGGGTTCGATCGTCGGGTCGTGCATCACCTGGGGTTGGGTATGGCCAACTGACGACGGATAATAAGCTAGAAATAGCTATTCCAGTCTCCCTGGTCTTTGCTGGCAATATTCTTCTGCTTATTCAACTACAAGCCACTGTGCGACTGCTGGCGGGGCTCTAGAGTGAGCCTTAAGGCAGAGCGAAACGAGTGAGTTCCGTTAGCGATCGGCGAGCGTTCATAATCGAATGCAAGAATGATCATTGTCAGTTAATTTACCCTTAATTTCACTAATAAATCAAAGCAAACCCATCAGATGGATAAGAAAACAGTAGGTGTGCCCAACTATACTCTGAAAAGAAAGCATGCAAACATAGCTTTAAAAACAAAAATACCCTGAGAGCCAGCAGAAATAACACTAGAGGGCAACAGAATTCTTTCTAAATGAAGAGGATATTTTAGATAGGGAAAACCCTTCTGAGGGTGGGCGTATCTTTATCGAGATCAGTTATTGTGCGAATACCTCACCAGAGTAGATACGAAGGGTTTATCTCAAGACGCAAACTATAGGTAAACCTCAACAACAGGAAGGACAGATTGGGGTTTTGCAAAATACCTCTATGAAGCTATCTACAGTTTTGGGATAACATGCAATGGAGGAATGAGTCAAAAGTCCACTTGACGGAAAGAGAGGACTTTGAGGAAGCGAAGGGACTATTCATGATCCCAAGAGCACTTCTCTCATACTTACCGATGGTCAGATTCTTGATGAAATTGGCCGTATGGTCCAGTGCTACATTATCTGTTGAGATTCAGTCAGTTGCTCATTACCTGCAGAAGATTTTCAAGCACGTTATCAAATAAACGTAAACTTAACTTCGGCTGCTTTTGGATACAAAAAGTTGGTTATTTGGGGGTTCGGGCCTTCGTATGGATGTAAATACTTCAACCTAAGGTTGAGCGTCTGCACATTCAGCATATATTATTTATTTACTTTCGACTTTCTTCATGTCCGAATATTAATGAAATTTGCTTTGTGTTCCTGATATTCCATTCAATTTTACGAGGATGTACGGGGAAAATCTATTCGGCCGTTTTATGCTAGCGTATGCCGTTGCGAGGTTTTGTAGGAAAAGATTTGCCTCTGGCTTTGCTGTTGCGTATGACTGGCCGATGGCGGTTAAGGAACCAGAAGTGGCCATTCCAGTTTCCCTTTACTACTACCACTACTACTTCTACTACTGCTACTACTACTGCTACTACTACTACTATTACTACTACTACTACTACTACTACTACTACTACTTCTACTACCACCACTACTACTACTACTACTACTACTGTTACTACTACTACTTGCCTTTATGCGGCTGCTAGCAGGGCTCGGGAGTGAGCCCCCAAGGCAGAATGGTACGAGTGAGTTACGTTAGCGATCACTGAGCGTTCATCAACAAATATTGTCCAGCTGTCTAATTTGCAGGAAGAAGATTGTCAGAAGACATCGTAAGATGTCATTGAACTTCATGGAACGTCAAAAATCTGGATTGGGTATGTGGCTAAAACGTTGCTGGTATGGGGATGTCAACGGGAATTTTGTGCGACCCAAGGACTGTTGTCTTCGCCAATGGTATTCATAAAGGCATTTTCCTGCCCCTCGATGCACCTCATTTTTCTTACGAGGGATAGCATTCCTTGCGTTGAAAACCGCTTAGGTGGGATGAATAGCTAAGGTTATCACTGCTTATCATTGTGATATTCACACAGCCTTGATCTTTGTATAACCTTTGCGTCACAGTCCTTACATTCCTCCCTTCCTCCAGGTCGTGACGACCGGCTCAGGTGACGGCAACGCGAATTTCCTACGCAGCCAGTGTCGTCTCCTCTGCGAACAAGATATTGCTCTATTGCGGGCCTATCGCGATGCGCTCCTAGCTACGCGGAAGCGCCAACACCATCGAAGCGCAGTATCAACAGCTGACTAACTAGCAAGACTAAAGTATCTTGCTGCCAACTGACACCTGTCCATTTTATTGATACACGACCTCTTCATAACTGTTCATTTTTCCCGCTACCCCATAGGGCTATCTCAGACTTTTCTTGCATGCAAATACACTTTTATCGACCATACAATGCTTTTTTACTTTTTGCTGTGCTGCTCTGCCGTTGTGTTTGCAGATTCTTGGCCTCCGAGTTGCTGTCACTGCTTTGTTACTTGAGCATCTGCATGACAGTTTTCACCCTAGAGAGCTTTTGCGCTTTGGTTTTTACTCTGATGGGAGGTCAAGGTCACACAGGACAGGCGTTCAACAACGTGTTCTAATTTCACGTAGGTTAGCATTCGTTGCCGGGTTGGTAGGGTCGCTCAATAGTTTGGTGCTCCGACACGTGTGCGATTTGCCAGCTCCGGGTGCTTTACGTGAAGCCGTCCATCATGCGCGATGTCATTCCTAGCTGACCTGAGTCACTTTTTTTACGGACCCGCGACAGCAACAGGAATGAGACCGACTTTTAGCAATTTTTTCATTACCACAGTAAAACTGACGCGTTTTGAAGCTACTGCGGCGTCCTAACAGTCGATGCTTGGAAAATTGCCACTTGACTCGATCATTCGCTCCTCCTACTGCCAACAAAATACATTGTCTGACCCCACTCGCCCGGCAACGAATGCTAACCCTATCGTGCACAGTGGATAGAGTTAGGGTTAGGTTGGCGTACAATGCGGTCGCCTATTACATGCTGACCTATCCGTTTTTTCCTGAGTTGGGTGGCATATTGCGTTCCTGCCTCGGATTTGATTAAAATGCTCTGTCAATCCAGCCACATGTCCGTGTTCCACCGGCTGGCGTCGGGAATACCTCAGGTTATACGACTTTAAAGTTCACACAAAAGCTGCACTCTTGAGGCTGTTCTGTCGAAAATTAGTTTACTAGGCTCACTACGTTTACCTAAAGAGGGTTGAGTAACATGACTAGCCGAAATCAAATACATTAAAAATCAAAAACATTATATCCTGTTGTTTTTTTGAGTTGATACGGTGGGTTCTGTACGCAGGTTGGAGGTCGCTGTCGACTGGCTGGTTTCCAGCGGAATTACAAACTCGCATCACCTCGGAGTTTGTCTCCTTTCCAGAGCGGACAGTTTTCGTGGTTGATGTGAACTTGGTGACATAGCCCATCTGGAGGGAGAGGGTAGCAGTTTAGGATAATTAATCTCGTCGCAAAGCCGACGTCTATCTCAAGTGTGCGCGCCCGAGTTTTGCGTTCATTCAGACCTGTATAATCTGCGGAGCAATTAGAACCTGAGTTATGGGGATTATATCTACTTTATCATCGAAGTTTGATGTTACTTTGATTCTCCCGACACTGTTATGCTTGATGCCTTTAGTTTAGTGCACAGTGTTAGCTTGTATCCGTGCGGCAATGTATTTAGCCGCCTCCAGAACACTCCTTACGTGCCGATTTCAACACACAAGATAGTCGGATGGGTAGGGATGCCCTGCATGGCCGCCTAGACGGGACACAGAAAGAGGAACCGTTTCGCCCGCTTAAAACAGGCGACCTTACGGTAAATGTCAAAAGGGGTAAATATACCCATGACATAACGCTAACATAAAACCAAACATTCACCTTAACCCTACCCTAAATCTAAACCCTAGAGTTAAAACGAGAATTGCCTTCACCCGTAGCCTAATCATGATCCCAGCCCCAAATCAGACCTTACCCTTAAACTGAACCCTAACCCCAGACATCACCCTCACCTTAATCCTGACCATAATTTCCTTGAAATATGACACCAAGCCGCATGTAGCGTGGGTGGTCTCTTTTCCCGTGTCCTTTTTAGGTATCCTTACCGTAGGATGCTTTGGTTCTCGCGGGCGAACACGAAAGTACGGTTATTAGTGCATTTGGATAACCATTTCTCGTCTCAGTTGATAACAATGATATCGGGACTTGAGTGTTTCGTCCTCCTAACTGCTGCAATTGCTCTGACTTAGTTCAAAATGGATCTTCACACACCTATGATTTTATACAACAGACTTTTTGCTGCGAAAGACAACCATTCGCGTATTGCTTGGCCTCAAATGGGCAGTTATCTCGAGTTGATAGTTTATGTTTCGCTTATCAATCACACGAAGAATGACCGTCTGTAGCTTTATTTCTCCCCATTTATGCACTTCAAAGATCGTGTTTGGCCGCTTCTATAATTGTTACAACATGATTTTGCTAGAAATGACAAACCTTTTGTGAGAGCAACGGCACCAGAAAACTGGCAAATTTTGGACGTATCAGTTGGGAGGGTTCCTGAGTGTTGTTACCTCTTCTACCGACAAATAAACCCACAGTGATTAAATCAGGCGAATACGCGTCTTGTTTATTCTTAAGAGACTTCCAGGATTTGTCGAGTCATCCCGATCCTGTTCAGGCAGAAGGACCTACCAGATGTTGACAGCAACTAAATCGGCTGTTTAGAACTCATTCTCTCTACTCGCGCCAACGAATCCCCCTAGAAACAAAACCTTTATGGTCAACTTACCTCCCAGTGGTCCGGATGAACACTGTCCAGTATATGTTTCTGAAAATCCCGGAGGCATTTAAGGATCTCCACTTGCGTATTTTCTGGTGAATGCGTGTGTAGGACACAACCATTCATTGTTTTGTCCTTTTTCTATCTTCCCCAGTTTAACGCTGTGCAGAGCTGCGTTCAAATATTTTTCTTGTCAATGTGCTTGCACTGTAGATTTTGAACTTATTATTTTGTTGCAGTTTCTTAATTTGCTAGTCCACAGGACTGCTAATGCTTTTAGTCATCTCATTGGTTTGCAAACACCACCAATACTTGATGGATTCAAAAGTCTTTTTTTTCAAAAACGTCGCATCGTACTTCTAAGGACCGCACTGTTTACATTTGGCCCTCAACTCGCGGATTTTACTCTCAAACGCAAGAAAGACAAATTTCAACAGCCCGTTTTGTATTAGCGAAATTCATCCACATTAATTTCGTCTACTTCGTTTTAGCAGTCATATCAGACAAGACGCCTCAGAGTTAACCTTGAGGATGCAGGGTTTCGTAAGGATCACGTGCTTCTCAAAGCGTTTTGTTTTCGTGTTTGTTTCCTCGTGTCCAATTGGTTGCTCTCGTCAACCCGATCGTTTCCATTGCTATTGCTTTTACTGCCCGATAAAGCTGTTTGTTTATGTTGTGCAGGGCCTCATCACGAATTCATCTCACGCACAAACCCTCCACATAACTAAGTCGTTCATTTCCAACATAAACCTCCAGACTCCGTGGCGATGAATGGGCCTGTAACTTTAGACATCAGAAACCATAGTTGTGGACCTGAACACACTCTAATGCTAAAGCTGTATTTTTTGTCTCGAAAGCCTTATTTCGTGAGTTTTTTCAAACGAAATCATTGCGGAATAACCTTCAAAGCGTCCCCTTGTCCTAGTTAGCTAAGCCCTGCTGACGGTGTTCCCTGTGTTTGTGGTTGAAGTTAAGGCGCAAAAAGTCAACCTGGAAAAACTATAATTTACAACCAAAAGGCGGGCCACCATAATCGAAGGCATTCCGATTTCGTGTTGACGATCGGGGGCTGATCGTTTGGGTCCATCTAGCGACACTCCTTTCCTAGACGTGGGTCGTCGCTTTTCACCTATCTACTGCAACTAGGATACACTTGTTGTTTTAAAAATTACGTAATAGCAAGTTCCTATTACACTTGCTTAAAATCAGGTTTCGTTTCTCGGTGCGTACGCTAAACATGGTGACTTCCAACGTTCGTTCACTGTCAAAGGATCTCATATTCAACCAACAAGAAACGAGGCAAATATTACCGCCTTTGCCAGGGGCCACCTCTCCTGGCATGCATAGTGCCGTATATATGTACTGCTTGCGATAACTTTGCGATAAATTTTTACATGTTGCCACATGATACTTTGACTCACTAACTTATTTAAATAATTTTTCTTCGAATGATGCGCACTTTAACATGCCCGATAGCCTGAAAATCTGTCCTATGCAAGTTTTTCATAAGCACATCACATGCGATTTATGTGCAAACGAAGAGAGGAAAATAACAGCAGACGTTACTTCTGAGTTGTCTGTTCGTTCCAGTAAACTGACACTAGTACTTTGACTACCACCTTGCGCATTGCGGTTTACTGTTGATTGTTTGCCAGTAGAAATTCCGTGGGCAATGTCCTTCAACCCTCACCCCCACTCTGTGTGTTGTTGCGCTGCGGCCTTCCCTTGGTTGGTAAGCCCTAGAGTAGGTTGCCCAGTTGACATGGCCGAGGATCCCCACTTCGCTGGCTGGCACGGGACCCGGCCGAGGTTTGTGGCGCACGCGCATTCCATCTGTGACTCACGTCTGCGCTTTCATTTAGCCCATTGGTGTCTCGCGCATGACAGCAGGTTTTTATCGGGAAGAGCCACAGGCTGTTCACCATACGGGTGATTAAGGTGATTCATAACGCCAGTACAAGGACACTGGGCACATAGTATCCCATCTTTGGCTTTCCTTTATAAGTGCTCGTCCTTGAGGCGAATTTCGCCGCAGAAAAGTAAAAAAGTGAAAAGTTTTAATGAGGTGAGGCCTAGCCTCGGGTACATTTGGTCATGATGTCATAAAAATACCTGATTTATGAATGTTTTTTGCTTTTCCGCATATGCCGTCGCTTAGAGAAAGGACTGACCCCAGTATTCAGCCCTGATATTTATTTTTTGGCTTTTTGTCTCTAAAATCGTCATATCCACGTTCTTTTTTTTCAAATTCAGGAACCCCCAAGTTTAAGAGTATTCAGTTTAGTCACTACTAGAAATAGTCGCTGAATGCTTCAGTAACGGAATCGCAATAGTGATACATTGTGTTACAGCAGGGACTGTTTATATGCCCCCGGCAGGATATGGGAGCAGGGACCGCCCTTTACTACAAGTGGCTGTTAGTCAACCTCCAGAGAAATTAGGATTAGGGGTAAAATATAGTTAGGGTTAAGGTTTTTATTAGGGTTACGGCACGGCAATATTCAACCTTTCTGCAATTTAGCGCAAGGTCACCTGTATAACGTGTGGGGGCTTTCCAATTCTCGTGTCTTCTAGGGGTCGGGCCGCGGACCGTATAAGCGATTCTGACTTGTGTAACTTGGGTCGGTATCCGGTTTGGATGAGAGTGGTCAACCATTTTAGGATGTGCACTGAAATGGATGCAGACCTATCTGAGCGGTGTATCCGAGCAGGCTATTTCCGTTCTGTAGTGGTAGGTGCCGCTAGAGGACAACCCACAATGAGGTGAAGAGCTGAACAAGTACGAACCACCGAAAAGACTGGGGAAACCAGCCGTTTGTGCCTTCTTCAGGCAACCAGCGGACACCTGCAACCGTAGAAGCACATTGCTGCTCATAACAATCTCGCGCAGGCCGCCCGCAAGGATAAACTGAAGGACCAACAGCAGCCTAGAGTCGGGGTACATCAGCACCTCCACTTAAAACTGTCCACAACCTATTCGATTTTTATAAAATTTATGCGAGCTCATTACCGTCCACGTGTATGCTTCCACAGATCCAATAGGGTTATCTTTCTTCACAGTATCTGCTATTGACGAGGGCGAGGTGCATCTTGTGACTTTGCCAAGCCTTACCGGCAGCTGCAATCCGTAGCAAGTTCAACTTCTCTAACCTGTTCTCCCCTAAAGGCCGAAGTTTTCGGGATCACCTCAAATCCTAGTTTTTTTGCTCACGGAAAATTTGGAAGCCTGTCATCAGGGGAATGCGGAACTCGTCTTGGGGGTCGACTGCAAGCCGTTAAACATGACTTTGTGTCATTAAAAGTGTTAATTGTCGCATGTCTCTACTTTCTACTTCAAAGAAGGAACCAAAAACCAAGGGCAGTGCGTTTTTCTGCTTTTAAACGTTGTCCGTTTGTTATTTTCCTCTGTTTTAGTTCAGCCCAAAGAAACTGGTGGAGCAGCTATGCTTGAGACAAGGACTCTCTTCGGTGGTGCTTTTCAAATCCAGCTTCCCGCCAGCTTTAAGGATGTTAGGTAAACTGTCCTGCCACCCTTCGCGTTATCTCCTCTAGTCATCTACTAGCACTGTTCGATTTCTTTTTAAAAAGCAATCTTCTGCCGTTACCTGATTTGACAGTACTGCTGTGGGTTGTGTGTGGATTGTCGCACCACATCTTTAACTGTGTTTTGGACGTATCTACTTCAATCTTATGACTATCCTAAATCTTCAGAAACGGAGTCTGTCCCTTCTCAAGCTCTCGGCGCGCGCTTTTAGCCGGGTCCTTCAGTTAGTATAGGCCTAAGAATGACCCGAGTAAGGAGTGAGCTGTAGTAAAACTTTTCCGACTGTAGTAGCACTTTCACCACTCCGTTAGCCTGATGTTTCACACTTATGCCCAGATCCTTCATGCTCTATCCGCTTCAATGCTGACGTCGTCCTGGAATTTTAGTCTGGACCGTCAACATCCGTCGTCAAATTAAAATCAGGCGTCTTCCCACCTCAAACTACTCCCTCTACATTTTTCAAATCGGCCCTAAACTGTAGTCCACCCAATTACTGCTGATGCATAATTTATAGGCGTCTCCACTACTGATTCCCTTGAATCGGGTTACTCGCCCACAGCCAGAAAGAGGCGTTTACTCCGCATCCATGCCAACTACACCGGTTAGACACCGGTTAGACTTGTCTCCAGTGAAAGGGCTGCTGTGATCCCTGTAAATACAACCGATGAGGACACATACGCACGTAGGTGGCTGCAAAATCCTTCGATTACCGCATCTTATTCTTCCTTGATAGTCTCCAATGGGGATCTCAATGGGCAGCCTAAAACGATACTTTTCTATCTCGTTTCGTACAGCCTGTTATTTGCTTCTACTCAAAGTTCATTTTTTATTTGCAAGTAGAGGATTTTGGCAGATTTGCATAAATAGTTTGACCCACTTGTGAAAACTGAGACCGCCGAGTTTTTCACAAGTGGGTCGAACGAATTATTTGCACTCTAAAGTTTAAAAAAATTGTAATATGCGGAAGGGGGTGTTGCTGCAGCAAGAGTATGGTAGCAAGTCTGCCCTTCGAACGCTTTTTAAAAGCATCTGCTCTTAGTGCACGGGAGCATGACCCGCGGTCTTGCAGGTGGTTTTGCACTAAGCTCCGGGGGTTGTTAGGGTTATCTTTGATGTTAAAGGTTAGAACACGGGTATAGGTATCCCTCCAGGCTACCGCTTTTACGGAGGAGGACTCATATTCTCGTGTCCAACCGATCTGTTTGACTGCAATATATGAATTGATTGACTGGAGGGTCCTTTGATAGGTGTCTTGTGTGTACGGCCACAGATGGCACTGTACCGAGCATTTTGGCTTAAAGCACTTTTCTATTCTGACCATAAGCATCCTCATTGCAGGGGCTGTAGTATTTTCCTAATCGTGGGAACAATTAGTAGCTAGTCAACGGCTTACTGCCTCCGTTTATGGCTAGGGAAATGGCTGGCAGTCTGAAAAATCCTAAAGGTAGCACCAATCAGCTTGCGACAAATGTGGGTAGATGCCAATGAGATTTGAGCCGGATAAGGTTTTTATTGGTAAATGTAGGCACCCTAGTAATGATCACTTTGACAGATAGACAGACCATCGGAAATACGGCTGTAAGAAATCGCAGGGATCCCTCCTACGGGTCCAGTTTCCTGTCCCTTTGGTCCTTCCCCATTTCCCAAGGCCCTGTCAAATGCTGTGACACTGCATGTCTGGAGTCTTTCACCACCCATTGTTTACAAAATCCTAGCAGAAAACTGAGGTGCAACTGACTTCCCCATAACCAGATAGGTCACTACATTTTACGATGGAAGCCCGTGTAGTTTTATAACGTCAGGTAATAAAATATGCGATTCTTAAGATCTTCTCTTTCTTATACTATGGACCATACATTTTTACTTCTATCAGCACTAAGTAAACAAATCGGCTGTCTTTTGCATAGGCTGGATTCATTTGTCATATGTAGACCCGAATTATGTGGACTTTTCGCCCGACAGTCGCTACATTCTTCCCGATACTCTTAGCCTCCTGGATCGTCCTAGGTGCACTGGCGTAATTTTATTGGAAGAGCTACACCCCAGTAGGGAGATTAGATCCGCGTCTGCCACTCCCAAAACGCTCACGGTGACCTTTCCCTTTCTACAGCACCTTCCGCCAAGTACCGGACAACCAGGAGGTATTTGTGAACGACGACAACGAAGAAAGCGTCTCCATTGACATCCTTGATTCAGTGACTGCAACATCTCCTGGGGAAGCAGCCCGGTAAGCTCTGTTTCATTGACCTCTGAAGGAAAACGCCCTAATTTTCAGGTCGACGATAAAACACGCGTGCGTTCCGAATTGCCGTAATTGACGTGTCGCCGCAGCGGATTGCCTGTTTGCAGACGAATGACTATTTTCCTATTGGCTATCACCTACTATCCACTAGGTGACAAGGAAAAGTAGAAATACAAGCGCAACTTTTGAAAGTTAGCCAATCGCTGGTGCCCGAAGTGCACAATTCAAATAATGCAGACGAAAACATCGGGATTTAACCTGCGAACACTAAGATTTTGTTGGGGAAAAGTTTGTTTTTGTCACAGTAGGTCTAATAGTAAAATGCCGGAAATAGTGCCTTCCATGCGATACTAGTCATTCGTACGCCTCAGTGCATTGGGTTTGTCTTACGGGTTGTGGTGTCATTAGCTGAGCACTGTACTTGGCAGCCTTAAGTTAACACCCCTGAACGCAAAAACTGCTACTGCTAGCCAAACGCGTCTTTCCAAGACATGCTTATTCCATACCGTCACTACAAACACCAAGTCCGGCGAAGGTGGGGGGTGTGACAGAGGACAGTGTTATTTAATAAAATATCTTTTTCAGCGGTCGACGTAGACCCGTCAGTGCGGATTGCGAAGCTTTTTCCTACTCGACGCCACTACCTTAGTGAAAAAGGCACCAGCAGAAGTGGTGGTATGTCAGGCAAGCTACTGACGAATTCGCCCACATCACAAAATCATATTTGGTTCTTTACGCATTTTTGCTTTCTCTTGGTTTTGTCTAGTTTGTAAGCTATTCAGACAATATTCCGCAAAATTTAATGTTATTGGGGGCGCATTTGTCTCGCCTTCTATCTTACTGCACTTATATCGAGTTCAGTCGCTTTTCTTTTACATCAACCCTCTTCTAACTTTCGCAGCCCTAAGAGAACGCTGAATTGATTGTTAGGCCAAGTGTATTTTAACATACTGAAAAGTCATCCACCAGAAACAGACTTCTGCTCGGCATCCTTACTTCGTATTCGACACCACCGCAGTTAGTTTAAACCAACCTCAGGACTTTCTCACGAGAAATATTGACGTCAGTCTCTCGTCCTTAGTATTTGCTTTTTTGACCTTCGAAATGTTAAAAAATATCCTGGTATCGGTTCGATGCATATTTATTCATACATACCCTACATCACGACGGTTTTTATTTTGCAAAAAAGGAGTCTTTTTCACTTCTGTTCATCCGGGTAATTATCAGATACTATTTCTGTCGATTGAGCGTTATTTAATAAGATATTCTGGGCTAATTTTTTTAGCTGTGTTATTTTTCGAATCATGGATACAGGGGTCCTGTAACAACGCATTACCGTATCGAATATCGTTCAGAATAGCATCCTTCTTTCTAGGTTGAAAAATTATCCGTCTTTTACAGAAAATGTCCTAATTTGATTCTGCGGTTCAAGCGGTAACGTGTACACTAGGTGGTCAAGTTGATGAGACATGCGCAACTTCGCGAAAATGTCCTTTCAGCACATGTTTCTTTTAAAATACTCATTCGAAAATAGGCGACCCTCAATTAAAGACAACTCAAAAAAGGCATTGAAAAAGTATTAAGTGGGAACCAGAAATGCTGACAACACGAAATGAGCAAATTTGATTTGCAGGCGTGCATAATGCGTGTCCACACAATGAAGTAAATAAATAAAACAATCTGTGTGGAAAGTGCATAACAAGTTCTTAGGTCGTCTCCGGGCTAAACATCGCCCAAGAATCAGTCTGCGGTATGGCAGCCAGTCAACCGTTTGTCAAACACGGGCTATGAAATTGCTTCTCTGCACGTTGAATCAACATGTTTCTTCTCTGCGTTGTACTGAATGCATTGCACCAGAGCGAAGAAAGTTTTGTTTGAGTCATTGGTAATGAACGCTGCGGCAACAAACCTATTGGTAAGAGCACCTACGTCAGGAGGCTGTCCGTCGATCACAGTTGGCGAATGCAACCGGGGGGATACCGTTTGCGAGGATTTTCTTCCATAGCGCTTTTGTGCTTTCTGTCGATGTCAGCGAACCATCTTGTTTTCGATGTCCTTAGTCGTTTGGCAGAGAGGATTGATCTTTTGGCCCGCACTTCTCCCTGCCGTCTTTGAGAAGATTATGCGGTCCGTCAGGGGTGTTGTATGTGGCATTAGCTACACGGGAAAATGGGGCTGGAATCATCAAAGGTCGAAAATAGCAGTGTTTGCTTATGCGTGTAAAGTTATTTAAAGACCTAGAAGGTATTGTTGTTACATTTTGCTCTGCAGTTTCTTTGCATTCTGAGCTAAGCAAAACGCTCTCCCCCTCCATTCATTTAAACATTTCGTAGGCCAACAGCATGAACCTTCTGGACTGTTTACCAAGTCCTCAAGGACATATTTTTCGCCGCGTTGTTGAAAGTATATTCAGGCGCTGGGAATATTTCATCCAAATTAATGTGAAATGCTCTTTCTCCATTCGCTCATATGATTCCACTGCTGCTCCTGTGTTTCTTATTAAGAGTTGCTTTCAGTTTTTTTGTATCAACAGACTAAAATATGTTTCAGGGGCCAGTGAAATCGAACTCAAAATGATTTCATTTGCGAGAACAAATGACATCTCTCCGTCGCGTAATGGTGCTCCACTTTATAGGCTTTTTCTCAGCAAGTTTTCTTCGCATAGCGATTGTTTGAGTGAAGCGAATTTTCGTTTTGATTTTAATTCGCCGGTTAAGAGCTTTATTTCGTGATATGGTTACTGACTATAATTGAATATGAATTATATGCCCAGCGGGGCTGTTGATCTTGTATAATTACGGTACCTGCTGGCAGCGCTAAAGATGTATGTATCGAAACTTCAGACCCATTCTTAAGGTGAAGGTTGTATGACTAAAGTATGGTTGACCGTACAACTGGAAGTGTCAGCTCGTTATGACACACGTAGCTCGGCATGCCCACACGCCCATAATACTATGTTCTGCTGGAGTATTGATCGGTTATTATAGCGTGAAATGATTCACTTGACAAAAACCAAGTTTTTGCACTTTAATTAATCTTACAAAGTTTGATACTAAACGTATTTTCAACTGATCCAGTTTTAAAAAAGCTCGGCGGCCTCGATGCGAAAGAGAAGTAAATACACTGAAACGACTACCAAACGGGATTCCCTAAGCCATCAGCACTGGTGGATTCCAGGCGTTGCAGTAAACTGGGCGGGCAACTTGACGGAAAAGTAATTAACCTCACGGCTCCCTGTGGGACGTCGTAGTTCAGGTGGTTCGTGTATTGGCCTCGCCCTCACTGTCGTGGATTTAAATTCCACCGAGATTTCCGCAATAGGGCTAAGGAATTACTTAAGTCTGCCAAAAGCACACATTAAACGCGGTCTCATTGGCACGCACGCACGCACCCGAAGGCCTAGGGATAGTACAACGGTTTTTAAACGGTTTATTTATAATTCTGCACGTTTTTCCACTGCCCTTCTCCCCCACCTACCTTCCCCTTTCTAGACCGCCACGACAACGGGCCCAAGTCTGTTGGCTTTAGCGTTGCACTTGATTCTAGCGCCCCGATCCATCCCTTTTTCTCTTGCGAATCTTAGCCTGAAACACCTCTGAAGCCCCGAATTTCTTGCTGTTCGATGGTTTATACAAACAACTGCGCCTTTTTCATACTCGTGCAAGACACTTAATTTTTTGACAAATGTACGCTTACTCCTGTTGGCCAGTCATGAGATGTAGAATTCCTCGTCATTAAAGAATGTGTCCTAAAAATACCACTGACAAGGAATCCTTTTCAATAAGCATGCACTGAGAGCATTTTTTGCGCAAGAAGTAGTCAAGGCCAGGAACGTGATATGTGACTCAGGAAACAAGTACTGCGAGTACTGCGGTGATAGGATTTTTATGGATGGGGCCGAATTGAAAAAAGGTGAGCGCCAATCTAATCCTAACCCTACCGACTGTTTTCGTTAGGGTGAGCATTAGTAGCCGGACTAGCAGGGTCGCACAGTAGTTCGTTGCCTCGACAAGTGTGTGGATTGTGAGGTTGGGTAGCTTTACCTCACGCCGACCAATATGCTCGATATCATGCCTAACTGACCACTTTTATTCGGACCCTTGACGGGAGTAAGAATGAGACCCGCTCAGCATGATTTCTTATTATCAAAGTAAAAACGGATACGTTTTGAAAGTGCTGAGGCATTCTAATAGTTGCCATTTGACCCGATACTTCTGTCCTCCTACCGCCAAAAAACTATAGTGTCTGGCCCTACTAATCAGGCAACGAATGCTAACCCTAAAGAACACACTGGATAGAGTAAGGGTTACGTTGGTCTGTAGTGCGGTCGCATATTACATTCTGAGCTATCCTTTGTTCTCCGAGTGCATTTTAGCTGATCTAGAGCTACTACCTTCAACCGTCTGGCGCATAAATTTGCATTCTATTCACAAAACTAGGTCCCCGTGGGATTAATGTTAGAAGTAGGTAGCTCTTAATCCTTCTATTAGGTAGACTGCTTGTCTTCTTTATTCGATCGAGTTCTGTCGCTCAGTCTAAGCTTGCCTTTTTCCCGACAACCTTCGCCCCTGACAGCCCCGACTTTTGTTTGCTCTTCCCCGCACTTTGAATTGGATCGGATATAATCGACTGTCATAAGTAAGTACAAGTAAGTAAGAATCGACTGTCGGAGTTGAGATGAGCCCCATCCCAACGGCATATTGAGTACTCGAGCCTCGCATATGAAGGCTTATCACACTCGCTTTCCCCTTTTTGTATATATTTCTACTTACGACTCCTTGACCTGTTTTTTATTGCTCTCGGCATAACTTGCGGCTCCTCGCCGCTACTGATTTGGTTCTGCATACTCAACAGCATATTGATCAATATTACTGTTTGATATCAGTCGGCAGCTTTACCGTTAAAAGCGTATTATGTGATCTAACGTAGGGAATAAAGTATAGGTCAACGAGTAATATGGGATCGATGGTAATAGGCTTTTTATGGACAGGGCTAAGTAAAGAAAAGGAGAGCGCCAACCTAATTTTAACCAAATCCCAAGTTTTAGTTAGGGTTAGCATTCGCTGCCGGGCTGGAAGGGTCGCACAGTAGTTTTTTACTCCGACACGTGTGCAGCTTGCGAGTGCCGGTGACTTTACGTCACGCCGACCAACAAGCGCGATATCATTCCTAGCTGACCTGACTCGTTTTTATTCGAACCCTTGACGGGAGTAAGAATGAGGCCAAGTATGCACGATCTTTCATTACCACAGTAAAACTGATGTGTTTCGAAAACAATGTTGCGTCTTAATAGTCGAAGCTTGGAAAGTTGCCATTTGACCCGATACTTCTGTCCTCCTACCGCCAACAAACTATAGTGTCTGGCCCTACTAATCAGGCAACGAATGCTAACCCTAAAGAACACACTGGATAGAGTAAGGGTTACGTTGGTCTGTAGTGCGGTCGCGTATTACACACTGACCTTTCCTTTGTTCCCTGATTTGGGCCGCATATTGTATTTGTTTCAAGCCGTTTTTTTAGCGAATGCCCACTGATATGTAAAGGGACTTCGTAGCAGAACAAACGCCCCTTCTCCTGTGATGCAGACAATTCAAAATGTTTTATTGTTTTTGGCCTCACAAATGGACATCGGATGGCGTGTGCTTGGCTTGTATCCGATCATATTGCTCTACCTTTTTTCCAGGAAATCGGCTGTCAGATTTTCCGCCCTATTATTACTCCTCTCTTTGTTTCGGTTCGTTAATAAAACCTCATCGAGGGTTAATTATCGGTCCTAATTCTGATTGTCAACTTTATGCAGATCTTCGCCCCGTTACAATCTGTTAGATGACCGAAGGACTCCACCACCTTCTGACCAGTGAGAAAGAAAGAATGCACATGTCCTGATTGGCATGCCCTCCATTTCACCAGCGTCGCGGCATTTGTCTCCTATACCCATCTTCTCCCCAATGACACGTCATTTATAATGCTAATTGAACTCGTTTGCAGTCCGGCCAGCGTTGCCACAGTCATTTGCGGCGTCATCGCCGCCTTTTAATCAACCCGGTGAAACAAAGCACCACCGATCGTTTTATGTAGGCGCATACCACCCGCCCCCTGCAGCTCCACAGCTGGGACCCTACTATGTTGCCTTCCCTTTTGTGACTGCTGGCGCCCAAAGTAGACATAAACTGTAGACCGTCATACTTTCTGCTGTCAACCACGGTATGCCCACCCACCAAAAACCGCAACCACATGCAGCAGGAACTGGCATAGAAGACACAACCAGCAAAATTATTTAAATTTGACTTTATATTGAGCGACATTTCGAATTTGAGCTTTACCCCACTCCACGTCCCATGGTGGATTCTCACAGTCACTTCCATTACTTTCATTTTTCTTTTAAAAAACAATCTTCAAGACCTTTGCTTTTTAGTTTTTTGCTCATTCCAACTCGGATAAGCTCCAGCCAAAGCATTATCCAGCTGCTGCTGCTTTCCAATCGTTTTCTTAAGGAAAATCTAGATTCCTGCGTTTTTAATTTGGAATTCCGACCTCTGTGGGTTTTACTTTGTAAAAACAAATTAAATAGTCACAGTCGCCAAAACTGATTTCTGTATAAACACTGGCGAGAAAAAAGTTGATAACACTGAATGTACTCCTGAATCACGGGTCCGATTTGGCTTTTTATCGTTCGAGATCTGCCCCGTCAAGTCCACTGAAAATGCAACCGTTTCCTACTAAGCATATTGACCAATGCATACATGAGCAGCCGCCCGGTTTCTTGCCTTTAAAACCAAATTGCGATATGCGTTAGTTATTGGGGTCACATATGGCTCACCCTTGAACAGGCAAACCATTCAGCGATGGACGATCGCTAGCGCACGACGAAATAACCCGCTATTTCGTATTTAGAGCGTTGCGTGGATAGAAAAATTGGCCATTTAGGACCGACCGAAACGGAAACTGCAGTCGATCAGACTAAAGAACATCGGACAGAAATTGCGGTTACAGTAGCGGGCCTGGCTAATTAAATGCTAACTGAATTTATGAAATTTGTTTCCAATTACTTAGACGGGGTTCTTATACTTATTATCGTACAGCCTCATCCCAGGATGTTTCTGTCATGAATGGGCTTCTTTCCTGCTGCCTGAAAAACCTGCAATCAGTAAAGAAGGACTTGGAAGGAATTTTCTTCATTGATTTTTGATACCCCTTTCACTTCAAATATATTGTTTAGAAAACGCGCACAAAAATATCCTTTCTTGTACGCATTTGGTGGAAAATCACGTTTTCTTCAAATTTTATAACCACGGAAAGGTTACTTTTCTGTCTTAAAGAGCATTTTAAAATCCGGAATAATTTTGAAGACAATTTACATTTTCACTTGCGTTTAGGGTTTCAGAAACTACGTGCTGTATACCTTCCATGTAAGGAAAAATCTTGCATTTACCTACGCTACTAGAAAGACTTCATATACGGATTATACACGTTTGCGATAGATGCAAATTATGCCGCATAGTTCATGAGATGCACTTATAAGCCTACAGGCAAGATGCTGTATGAATGAAGACTTTTTAATCTTAAACATTTCAGAAATACAATGTCTTTCTAAACCCTAAAGTTATTCTTTTTTCTAATGTAGAATTAGACGAATACATAGTTTTCTACCAAATTAGTAAGATAAAGATTTTTATGAATTTTTCTGTAGAGACTTATGGAATTTTTAACAAAATAGGAAAGTACATGTGACTTATTCATACTACTTACTTCGTCGCTTTTGCCGAGTGTAGGCGGAAAAAAGCTCGTCCAAGAGCCGAAATCCTGATGTGACTGAAATATATTACAACCCCACCTGGCCAATCCTTTGAAATCAAAATAAATGTCAGAAGTTTCATAAACATTTCATTACATAGGCCAGCTCCTATCCTTCTGCAAACTTTTAAAGGTTCATAGAAGTTCGTCTAAAGAGTCTTTTGCTTTCTTAAACCCTTTCATGTACATCTGATTTCTGGTGCAATTCATCTCCCTTTTTAATTGAATCTCGGTGGCTTGGCTCAGTTTGCATGCGTTTCGGCGGTCTGCCACTAAGTTCGCAACAGACACCGAACTATTCGCCCTTCGTACTCTGTGTCGCAGTCGATGCCGGGAAAAAATTTGATCGCTTCTCTGTCTTTCAGAAGGAGGAACACTTTCCGATCAGCTTTGGCTTCTGTCATTGCAAGGAAGAAATAAAATAAAACCACATACAATAGTTCAAACTGCCTACAAAGTTGGATGTCCCTGATCTGATTGACCTTCTCTAAGTCATATTACCCTGGTCAGCTTTCAATTAAAATTTCAGATGTGAATCCAGGACTTGTGCGTGCCAGTTTTTTCCCTTCAGCCTAATAGTCTGCTGGCCATTCTTGACTTCGTATCAAACCTCTCTTTTCACTCAAACCGACTTTTTATTTTAGGCTGCACTTCGAGGCTATCGCTGAGTGCAATGCTGCCTCAAGTTCTACGATTCAGTCGGTAAGACTGCACAGTTCGGACAGGTGCGTATTTGCATGCGCGTGTATGCCTGTCCTGTGTTTTTCGCGCCTGCGTTCATCTTCGGTCGTCTTGACCTCGTCTTGCCATCGTAACAGGGTGGGCGTGGGGGCGGGAGCGAAAGTAAGATGAATGCGACAGAAGTCTGCTACAGCGCAAACTAATTTGAGTGCAGGTCACCATCGTGCCCTATCCAACCACTTTGAACAGCATTTCGAGCACGATGTTTGTTACAGTTCGCGAAAGCTTGATAGCCCATTTCTGTGCGTGATACCGAATATGTCATGCACGTATTGGCGCTAAACATCATGTCCATAGTGGCCATGTGCGGCCTTTTTTATCTCGAGCAGGACCGGTTGCTCAACTAGGCCGGAACTTGGGAAACTTGCTGGCATACTTTTCAGCTGCTTGCATGCTTCACCATAAAAAATTAAAAATGGTTTGCCGGTTGAACTTCAAACGTTTCAGTTAGATACTCGATGTTTACAGATCCTCGTTTAGGAGAGATGTGAATAGGGAGATCACGTCGCTTTCGCAGTGCAATCAAGGATTTACATCTCCGTATCGTACTCGTGGCGCAGTGGGTAGAGCGTTAGACTTCTGTCCAACAGGTCGCGAGTTAGAGCCTCGGGCGCCGCAGTACCTGGGGTTGGGTATGGCTGACTGATGATAGCTTATAAGCCAGAAATGGCCACTCCAGTCTCCTTTTTCTTTTCCGGTCACGTTATTCTGCCTATATATCATACTCTATCATACATTAAAAATGTATCAGAGCTTGTCGAAAAACAGCTTAGAAAACACCAGATACAAGTAGCACACCACCCTACATCTACTTTACGCTCACAGCTTGTACACCTTAAGGACAGGGTCAGCTACCTGGATAAAAATGTGTTGTCTACAAAATTCCATGTTCCAGTTGTAATGCCGTTTATTGTGGCCAAACTGGGAAATCTGTCTCAACCCGCTTACACGAACATCAGTTGGCGGTTAGAAGACGACCCCATTTATCCCAAGTGGCTATGCATACACTGGAAACCGGACATAAATTTGCATGGGAGAAAAATCACGGATTGTTGGCATCTGCCCAATCAGAAAAGGCCGTGAATTCCTAGAAGCAATGCACTCAGATGAGGCATGTATCAACCGGCATATCGATTTGGATGCCACATACAAAATCGTTAAAGAAAAATTCAATCGCGCAAAACCAATCACGACGGGATGACGAAATACACTCAACACCTATTGGTTCGGATTTCGCCCAATCTCAGAATCCTTTGTTAAACACGGTTAATTGATTTATTGTTCCTGTACACTGCACGTAGTCTGACGATGAGCTGGGGGACCAGTCTCGTGAATTTATGCATTAAAGTTTCTATTTTTCCCAAAGAATTTCGTCGTTTATATATATATATATATATATCGACGTTGACAGAATGTATTGCGACCTATTATTGTAGCTCATTTTTCGGAAGTCGTACTGGGTGAAAGAATTATGCGAAGCATGAACCACGCTTCAGCTCTCTCGGCCATCGCTTGGCGCGCGATCTGTTGATCAGGAGTTCAACGCTCTAACCATTAAGCCACGGGCTCGAGCCTCGAGGGGTGCACCGCTTGGGGTTGGATATGACTGGCTGATGACGGTCGATGGGCCAGAAACGGGCATTCCAGTCTCTTGTGTTTACCGGCAATTATAATTATACTAGCCGCTGTTCGGGTGATCGCATGGCTTGAAAATGAGCCTCAAGGCAGAACGGAGCGAGTGAGTTCCGTTAGCAATCGATGAGCGCTAGTCAACGAATTTCAGAATACTCTCGATAATACCATTAATTTTGTTCTTGTGTTTTCTACTTTTGCCAAAACGTCCATGACTTAATCATTGAACATTTCAAAGGCTTCTATAGTTGGGATGCCTTGTATAGCCGCCTAAAAAGGACACGGTAATAGGAACCGCCCTGGCCGCTTAAACAGATGGCCGTAAGTTAAATTTCGGGAAGGGTAAATATACTCCTGTATTAACACACATTAGTTCTAACATAAAACTAACCTGTCTTAACCCTAGCCCTACCCTTAACCTTAACCCTACAGTTAACAAGATAAAAGTTAATGTCTTAGCCTAATCGTAACCTTAACTCCAACTTTGACCTTAACTTCAAACTTAAACCTAACCCTTATCCCAACCCTAAATCTAAAAACAATTGTCCCTGAATTTGACGCAAAGCCAGGTCTATTGAGGGCGGTTCCTACTCCCATGTCCTGTTCTGACGGTCATACAAGGCCCCCCCTACAGTCTTTAACTATTCCCGACCGCAGCTATCAGAACATGAATTTCTGAACTCAGCTGGGAAAGCCTTCGGCTCCATGTCTAACAGGATCTGAGTTCAAGCCACAGGGCTTGCCAGTTTGGGGTGTTACCACGGTTGAGAGAGGATGACTACAAAGCCATAAAAATGTTATATTTATCTCCCCGGTTCTCGTTAGAGCCTCAAATTTTGAATACCTTCTAATTCATCCTCGCTAACAATCGCCCTATATTGTAGCAAGTGTGCATAAAGGTAGATGTTGAGGGCACTGAAGCAAAATTATTCCTCCCCCTACGTGTTCATTGCGTAAACTTAGGTTCCGTTTACGGCCCACTGACAAGACTAGTGCATCATTGCATGCACCGATGGACTATATACCTTTACTGTTCGAGCAGCAGGAACCACGAATTACGTGGAACAGTTTATGCCTGTCATTGAACCATCAATGTTAATCAAATATTGAACCGTTGCCGTTATTACTATCACCGGAGACCCAAGGGGTATCATCTTCAAGGACGCGGTAAGCCTTTTGGCAGTTTAACAACTCCTCTCCTACCGGGCCGAAGAACTTGCACTAGGGAATTCTCTCTGAGCTATGGGAGGAGAAGCGAAGATCCTAAGGTTTTCCATGCTCACAAACTGCAGATCAGGACAATCGAAGTATCATAACATATATATGATGCCAAGTGAGTAGCAAGCTCTCTAACTGTCGCATCAGAGGAATTGACGTGGGAAGCACTTAGGGCTCTGGTGCATTCGTTGTAAAAGAAATGGAAGAGTTGGACCACCGAATGAAGGTCTGAATCGCCTCATTATATGAAAGGCCCGACCGATAGTTGAATGCTACAGAGACTGCTTTACTTAAGATCGCTTCCAACGTGTCTACCCTGAGTTCCAGTCAGCAGTAAATAAAAAGCCGAGAGGAGGCTCTTAAGATCTCATCAGATGTTCCTTGCCCGCTCATTTAGTACCTGCCCTCCGGCTCGCCGTAACCAGAAAAAGGCGGGAATGCCTTGTTGGTCGCCTAAACAATGCACGGGAATAGGAACAGCCCCGCCCACTTAGAAAAGGAACGATAAATATACCCGTATATTAACACAAAACTAACCTGTCACCTTAATATTAACTCTCAACCCTACAATTAACAGGAGAATAACCTTAACCCTTAGCCTAATCATTACCCTACCCTCAACTCTGATCTTAACCGCAAACATAAACCTAACCCTAACACTCACCTTAATCCTAAAAAGAATTTCCTTGGAATTTACCGCAAACCGCATGTATTGGGAGTTGTTCCTATTCCCGTGGCCTGTTTAGTCGGTCATACAGGGCATCCCTACCGGTAATACTCAAATCTTTTACATATGTGACAGGATTGATGTAACACCATTTAAATTTTTATTTAAATTACGTGGTCATCTGGTCTGTTTGCTTGGTGGGGTACGTCTTCTAGTTTAGTATACTGTCTGCTGTATATTTGTCAGCAGAGACACCGTTTATGTTTCTCTTTTCATCCGGAAGCGCCATGTTTTTTGTCAAGGTCGTTGCTTGCAGCTTCTTTTGATTTTCCTCTCTGCTCTGTAGTTGCCCTTCAGTGGTACTGGTTCACGGCTTGCAGAAGGTGGCCAAATTCAACCAAGTGGAAGAAGATCTCGTCCAAATCGCATTTGCTCTCTATCGGTTCACGGACAATCAGGCCGATGTTTTAGTTTGTCACAACAAACCCTGCCCATCGAGGTCAGTTTGCGTCTCATCACTAGTTTTTTTTATATTACCCCTTACTTTTCCATCTCCGTTTTTTCCTTCTGCTCCCGCTCATCCTCTTTTTCTTCCTTTCTGTCATCCTCCTCTTTCCTCCAGTCAAAATCTTAACATTATATAGAGTGGCCCTAGCCGACTGAAGGTCCCGGTTAGCAGGATTGCAGACCTCGATTGTCAGATCCATTGCCAAAACTGAGGATACAGATCTGCTTCTGAAACCACAGGGGTGCCTAATCAGAGTGCCTTTATTTTAACAGACAGTGTAGAAAGACATCGTTAACCTGTACCAATCCGTAGACTGTATATTTTGTTTAGTACGCGTGCTGTATGAATCAAGATGACACCAGTTAAGCGTACATTTTCAAAGGTCCGCTGTGACGTAACAGGTAGGTGGACCGCGCTATACTAGGGAATAACAAAACCAATGTCAGTCGAAGGTTAATTGAACGAGACCAAGAAACACAGATACATTTTCGGCGATAGTGGACGTTTACTGTTGTGCTAACATTTAGGGCAGTTTAAAGGATCCTCACAATTGACTCAGTCTTTAAGAACTGCGGGGAATGATCGCATGCGCACAAATACAAGCCTTTATCTCACTGGTTGAGTCCAGTTTATGGTTGGAGCCCACTCAGTTTCCTGTTGCCCCTGTGCTGGGCGCCTCATTTTTGGTTTCTCAAAATCCACTGTTTTATTAGCATATTTCGCCTGTGCAAGGAATGTATTGGCATAAGCATTTACATGCAAACTCACAGTGATATGTGCTGTGGGTGTGCATAAAGCAGATTTCGTTAGTTATCGTGGTAGGAGAGCTCCTTTAGGGCTCAGGATGGAGGCTAACGCTCGCCTAGTCTTTTTTACTCCTCTGCTGTCTGCGTTGTTTTGCAGTTCACACATGTCAGTTCTTTTGAAACCGCTAATGCCGATGTTGTTATCACTCCGCTAGCTGCCATTGACTCTCGCCACACCCAGTCAGGTCACACAGGCCCTAACTCTGCGGTTGTTGTCACCTTCGGTTTAGCCGTATCTCGTCGGGCGTCGGTTGCTGCGAGGGTCAGTTTGATAGTAGGATACTTTCCTGTAGCTCCAGGACCGACCCGTCTATCCGCGTGCCCTTCGGATACATCTTTCGCGCTTCCTGGACTACGCCAGGTGGTGGCGGAGGAGACCCTACCTGATGTCGTCAAAATTTGCCTCGTCATTACCATTAAGGCTTGCGAGTCCTTTGCAAGCGACTGATTTCCATGTCAGTGTCCAGTCCCGCCTTAGCTTGCAAGTGCCTGATTGTTTAGCAGATAGTTCACACTCCAGGCTATAAACTAATAGCTGCCACCTGTGAACACGGCTGGAAGTCCTAAAATACAGTCAGTAAGCGATCTCATGACCGAGCTACTGAAATGTGTTTTCGATTAGGAAGTGGGGTTGTAATATTGCTTAGTGTGCAGCATAATCTTAGGATATTTCAGACATGCCAAAATGTTGCATTTGAATTTCACGTATTGTCGGCCAAAATTACACTCGGTAAAAATTACTGCCTAAGAAGTATGCATTTTTCTATACATTTTGATACCCTTATAAATTCCAGTATCTTGTATAGAAAAAGTGATCAAAATATTCGTTCTTATGCTCATTTGATAGCCACTCACGTCTTCGGGTTTCTTACGCGAAGGAAGTGTATAGTTATGCTTTAAAAGTTTTCGAATTCCCAAATAATTTTGAGCACCATTTGTCGTTGCATTTTGTTTAGTTATATGCTCCCCTTGTAATGAAAAGCATACATTCCTATGCTCAATTAAGAAGATGCTATGTAGGGCTCATAACATTTCGTAATGGATGTGGGCTCTGTTGCATACTCCATGAGTAGCCTAAATAAAGGAACAAATTCGATACTATTTGAATGAAAATTTTACGGCTTCCACAAATATTATTATTACGAATTTTTTAAAATCGAAAAATATATTCTCTTTAAGTATTAACTTTGAAAAAGACGTGATCGACCATTAAATGAGTGTAAGACAAGTATTTTAATCCTATTTTCTAAAAAATGTATTTGAATTTTAAAGGGCCCCGAAAATTAATCGAAAAATGCATATTGCTTTGGCAATCATCTTTTCTCAAGTGTGGCTTTGCCGGTGGTCGAATAGACCTGAAAATTAAAAAGCCGGCATCCTGACATGTCTGAAATATCAAGGGATTATATTGCCTAATGACCACTCGTAAAAACTTACCTACGTACTCCTTCCTCACCGACTGTATGTCAACAGGCAGGCCTCTTCTACCAGGATATTTTGTTGACCGATACTAATACCCTTTTTTCCGCGTGTCAGTTGGAGATATTGTCGAAACTCTTCCTTCTAGTATCTGTGGTCGGTCACTTGCGAATCCATCGCACAGAGACTGGCGAACTAGTGCCTGGAGCACAACACACAGCAGAGACCGCCGCCTCTAATGCCCTCACTGCCCACTCGCATTCAATCATCCCATGGGCCTGCTCGGTCTCATGCGCATTCACGAAAGCGGAATCCACCGCGATGCCAGCACATCTTGCACACCCATCAACACTTCCCATAGGCCTTTTATGAGCTCGACTACCAGTACCAGCAACAGAGCCCCCCAGACTCAGCACCTCCCGACCTATCTTGTCCTCATTCTCATCGCACATGTACATAACGCATCGGCCTGGTCGGTCACTGGCGAATTCATCGCACAGTGATCGGCGAACCAGTGTCAGCAGCACCATCACACACCCGCCGCACCCGACTCAACTGTCCGCACTGCCCATGCCCATTCACACACAGCGTGGGCCTATTATCTCACATGCGTCTCCATGAAAACCTGCAGTAGAAAACTGCCGGCTAAACCACAACACTACATCTCTCCCCATCAGCCTGTGCACCTCAAATGCTCACACGCAACACCACAAAAACATTCTCTCAGTCTGCATAGCTGATTAAGAGACAAGTATGATCCTCGGCTCTTTCTCAATGTGACTCCTCTGTTGCATGTGTGATCTGAGCTTGAGAACATCACGGGGCGATAAGCGTCACGGGTTGGAAGGTTGCCAACTGACAATTACCCTCAGACCTCGCAATCAGTCCAATGTGTATTGTGTGGAGTGGCTGACTGGTGGTCTGAGAGTCAGGCTGCGATGACTCTTTCTTAACGTGACTTCCGGCTATCTCAAACATGTGAGATGTGAGCCATTCAACGCCCTGTTGTTTTAAATCTTGGTGCTTGTGTTTGGGGGGGCCAGGTCTTGTACGTAGTACACATAGACGAGGTCACCAGCAGCTGCGCCCACTTCCGTATCAGACAACTGACTGGCTCGGACGGTTGTCTGCTTGTAGGGGGTGGGGGAGAGAGTGAGGTCGACGGCTCAACGCATTTTCCTCACTATGAACAAGCGGACGCGCTCGAAATTATCAGGGTGCACTAAAAGCCGTGACTTGGAAGGTTGCCAACTGACGGGATAACTCGGACCGCGTGGTCAGTCCAGTGTGTGTTTTGTGTGGAGTGGTTGACCGGCGGACTGAAAGTAAGGCTGCAGTGGCTCCTACTTAATGTGGCCTTTATGGCACTCCCCACTCCGTGGGATCTGAGCCAGGTGTGGTGGTACGCCCAGGGGCGGTTCAGGCCGTGCTAGCCACCTGTGCCCTCTCCCGCCTCTGGTCTTCTTGACTCTGTCATGAAACCGGGCTCAGGTTGGGGAGGAGAGAGTGCGTTAGCTGCAGCGCAAGGCTACTATCACTTAAAACTAATCTACGTGCAATTCGCTGTCCCTGCACCACCATGGTGTGGAGCATACGATGGACGTCTTCGGACTGATTTTACCGACACCTATATCACTAGCCGCGGTGCGGCTGCTGGCGGGACTCGAGCGTGAGCCCCGAGGCACAACGGGGCGAGTGAGTCCTGAAACCGATCGGTGAGCGCCTACTTACCATAGGTAATATTCCCATCGAAATCGGTAAGACAACGTGCTTGTGGCGCAGTGGGTTGTGCGTTGAACTTCTAACAAACAGGTCGCAAGTTTGAGCCTCGGGTGCCAAAACACCCGTGGAGTAGGTATGACTGCCTTACGATGGCTAATAAGCCAGAAATGGCCATTTAAGTCTCTCTCGCCATTTTGCCTAGAACTCCTCGGATTAGGTGACAGCGTTTATGTAAGCTACCGTGTGTTTGAAGACAAAAACAGAAGCAAACCTGGATCTTCCCTTTTATCCTTTTGGCCCTCATCAGACAGCCAACCACGAGGGAAGACACCCAAGGGCTGGGTCCGTATCCATTGAACGTCAAACTCCTTAATAGTCAAAAGCCACTTCATCTTGAGCCACGTGCACATGCTGTGCCTATTGAACTTGAAAATATTCAGTCATACGGAAGGCGGCAGCTAAAACGTTCCTCGAATACTGCTGGCCCATCGCTATGTCACGGTGTGTGAGAGCTCTGGGTAAGGAACTTGCGGGAAAGACAGAAGTGTCCTTGGTCCATCTTACAATCAAATTAGTTCGATGGAGGGTATTCACTGTACCCAAATAACTATCTTTTTTATTACGGAGCGGCGTAGATTCACATTTTTACACTCGCAAACCTAAATAGTGGTATACAGCAAATAACTGAAACATCTGTTCGAGTCTTTGACTGATGCCTTCGTGGGCGTTACTGTTCCCTAGAACCCAACTCCTTAGTTCCTTCTATGCGTTGCTTCTGCCTTTCGTTGTTGTTATTCTTCCATTTCTTCTATCTGATCCTTACTGTTTTTCCCCTTTCCGCCTACTTTTGGAATGTACGTCCTCTCCGCGTTTCTTGCAGTATGCTCCGCGGTGCACTGCTTCAGTCTGATGTCCCCCGTCCCCCGGTCACTGCACCCTTTTTCCGCCTTTCCCCACTGAGCGAATATTTTATTAGTCCCCTCTGTTCCCTTTTCTTTATTGTTTAGTACCTTCTGTGGGAATATCTGCGCGTTTTGCCTATCAGACATGCATAACCTATGCTGCATTGTGGTTGTTGCGTTTCGCAGTCTCATCTGTCCTCGCCGAGCTGGTCAGAGAGTCGGTCAGCCTTTTAGTCATTCTGTTCCGGGAATTTTCGCTCACCATTGTACCCAGGGATACCTTATCTTTCTTTCGGATTAATTGCCTTCATACTATAGTTCGTGACAGACGACGAGGCCAACCAGATGACTTGCGTGTGTGCATTAATTTGTAGTGAGGCAGACTTCCGCACCGTCTGTTCCCCTTTCTCTCTCCCGCCTAGCGCCCTACCCCACTATGTTCCAATGGTATGACCAGGTCAAGAGATAGGCGTGGACACAAGGACTGCTAAAGTTAGATAACCCCTATTCACATGTCACACGTCAGTTCGTCGAGGTTCACTGTATGTTGCGCAGCAGGGGGAGGGGGGATAGCAATGGATCGCCATTTGTGATCGCCGATGATCCCGCCCTCCTGCGAGGATTGTGGGGGCGACTAGCACCTTATTTGCACTGCGGTGAAGAGATGACTTGTGCAGAATCTCCCTAAATCTTTTTCTACGGGACATGACTAGATCAGGGCAAATGAAGGAAGCAATGATTAACCCTGCGTAACGCCACCGTATTTATTTTCCTGCCTGTTCAAGGCAGCGGAAATAAATCGCACTCCTCAAACTGCTCATCTGAGAGAGTTACCATAGCAATGACAAATAGACGCTCACCGATCGGTTACGGACTCACTCGTCACGTTATGCCTTGGGGCTTACTCTCGAGCCCTGACAGTAGCCGCATAGCGGTCAGTAATATAGTCAGAATGACATTACCGAGAAAGACAAGGGAGACTGGGATGGCCATTGCTGGCCAGCCAGTCATACCCCATCCCAGATGGCGCACCGCCGAAGGATCGAACACGTGACCTGTTGATCAGAGCGTTGGGCTTCCGATTGGCAGGTCGCAGATTCGATATTCGGGTGGTGCACCATCTGTGGTTGGGTATGGCTGGCTGATGACAACTAATAAACCAGAAATTGCCATTCCTGCCTCCCTTGTCTTTTTCCGTAATGTCATTCAAAGTTACCGTAATGACACAGTAAGGATCCGTTGAAATTGGGCAAAAACTTTATTGAACCCTATCGTCTTCTCATTTCGCAGCATAGGACAGCGGGTCAGGTAAGTCGTGGTTTACACGCTGACTTCGTACTTCCAGAGCAACTAGCTAGGGTTTCTCAAGTAAGCCGTACGGAGAGCCGACGCTTCTTGAGTTCAACACTTCTTTCAGCATTATTTTCTACTACCTGGATTTATTTTTCACCAAAGTCTTAGTTCACGACTGGTGCTCTGACACACCGTATGTGCCGCATTTTTTTCTGCACGGATATCTTTTAAAAGTTTTGTGAATAAGCCTAGAGGACTTTTTGAAGTTCGTCACATCGGTGAATCACTTTTTTTCCAACAGCATCCCGCTGTCGAAGTTTCATGAATGCCTAGTCTAGACTTATTTAATCCAATTCTTCTTTTTTTTCCTGGAACTATTGTATTATTTTCTTATCCAACTTATTTAAATCTCATGAGTGAGAGTTTTCGCAAGTCACACTGTATTACCCCCTAACAGAACCTGCGTTGTTCTGTTTTTTTTGTTCTAAATTCCTGTAGCGCTACCGTAGTGTACGCTTCGATGAGATCTTAAGGTGCCAAATGGCTATTCGAAAACACCGAATTGGTCCGTGGCTTTTCTAGCCTCCAACAATGATCTGTTGTCACGCGAAAGGCATAGCGACAATAAGTTTCGTTAGCCCGGGGGAGGAGGTAATGTTCAGATGACGGCAACATTGTAACTTGTAACCACGTTTCTGCGCCTCTGATGCAAGCACACAGTCTACTCCTGGTTTCCGGCTTTTGTCTGGGAACATTCAGATTACTGTCCTCTGTGTGGGCTGTATGGAAAACCTTCAGTTAGTGACAAGGCCTTTCCTCCAGCCGTTGATCCCTACTCCTAGAATGGTAATCCGGCATTCTGTATATACTCAAACTAAGCAACAAAACTAACGAAACGCTGGTGGAATGTTTTTGCTAAGATTTATATCGATAAAACTTACATAGGTGTGGTAACTTCTTGCTGTGCTCTAACTGGGTACCAGACGTGCTATTAGTTGCGCACCTCCACGGACCTGCATAACTTATACTAGGAAAAGTGAATTTTGAAGTAATATTTCTTTTTCCCACGCATTTTCGATGCTTTGATAAACTCAGTCGCATTTTCTACGAAGGAAGCACTATAAGGCCGTGTATACTATACCCATATTATTAGACAGTGGCATCCTCACACGTGAATCTCTCTCTCTCTCTCTCTCTCCTTCGTTTATTAGTTTCGAGAACGGCTCGGCTACATGGCTCGGTGATTCCTCCCAGTCTTCCCCAGCGGGCATCAACGAGACCTGCCTTCTCTCTCTACGATTACTGGATCCCGGCATATTTGGCTAAATAGGTCCAGTGTTTCTCTCATTCCTCTCACTTTTGGCCACCCCCGCGAGCCTTTCGCTCAGAAAGTGTGTGATCAACTTTTTTTTCTGTGGCCCACCTTCTTTTGTACCGTGTTTAATGTGTCTCTCTTAATCCCACTTAGATGGTCCAACGTCTTCTCTGCTCTATTTTTCGCTCGAATGGTGGTGCAGGCGCAGCTCTCCCCCTGGTTGGTTTTTCCCCAGGAAAACAATGTGGATTGTTACTTTTGTTATTTCGTCAGCAGATATTGGTAGCGGAGTTTTAGCTCATGGCAGTTGAGACTCCTTTCTGGTGCCTCTTGAGTGCTCACAGCAAGTCTTGTGGGTTAGGAACTTTTGCTGGCCATTCCATGCGTAACATGCTCATTCTTCTTAGGCGACCGGGGCCGCAGCGGTAGCCTGAATGCTTATGATGAAGGGGTTTACGCGGCATACACCCCACTTCTTCTTCTACTCCCACACATTCAGTTTATTTTGTCTGAGAGGGTCAAGACAGCTAGAGATAGGCGTGGGCGTTGTGGTCGACAAAGTAAAGTAGTGTGCCTGCGCGTGTCACACACTAGCTGCTTTCGTAACTGAACGCGAATCTAACTACGACGAATTCTGTCTCGAATCTCATGCTTTCGGGGACAATTTTGGAGACTAAGGGGGGGTAGACTGATGAGCATTTATCGACACCTGAAAATGGCTCTCCAGTCATGCTGAAATTTTTTTGAAAGCCTTTGACAAGACCATGGATTCAATTTGGCAGCAAACATCTGCACACATGGTAATTATTAAGTTGGATGCCGAGAAGACCGGACAAGTCCAGCGGTGATTTTATGTTAGACAACACAATTGTCGGACGGACAGACAGGTAGACTTGGCGGTATTTCCATCGCCCGAATGATAATGATAATAATAGAAGGGATTGCATTTTTTCACGATAGTCACGCCCGTTACAGACAGCTGGTCGTGGTAGGCTTCCATGAGCACGACGAAGAAAGTGAGGCCTAGGAAGATGAGAGTGAATAAACAACCCTGCTTTATAATATCGAGCTCTACGAGGGTTTTCGGGACTGGGCGTTGTCCGTGTTGTCTAACCGGTAGCGAAGGAAGTGACAGACATTGACGGTGCGCATTTCCTTTGAATCTGTTGCAATTAACGGTGGCGGAGGTCTTGTAAGACTTAGAAATGTGCTTTAGAGCTTTAAATTATTTGCATTCCTCTTGCAGTTGGCAGATCACTTCAATATTTTTTTGGGTTTTGCGGAGTTTCCAAGACTGATATGCTGTTTCCGGTGGCAGTCTCCGGTTGAGTTGCATTCAAACGATGGAGGCTAGAAAACCATATTTCGCAGTTATCATCCTACTTTTGTCAGCAGTCTTATCATTCGTGCAAGTGCACAGTGTTGAGCTCCTGTGGGATTTTCACGGGATCCCACATTTTTTTGGAACTTCAATGTCAGCCAGTACCAAAACTGGGGGAGAGGGCGGCATAATTTTAGGTTTCTACTGGATCCGATTCAAACCCAGTTTCCATTGATCATCATCTGTTGCATGGGCAATCATGGTCTATAACGGCTTTTATCCGAGGATGCTTTGCTCATATACAGTATCTGAAATGCTTGCAATAGCCGTCATATGCCGTTGGAACTGGGAAGTGTCACGATTCCGGTTGGTTGAGGGTCACATCGTACCTTAATGGTCGCGAACGAATTGTTCTGATCACTGCGGGCACCGCAGCATTGGTCTTTCTCTGTCTTGTTAGTCAAAAGGTTGTATTGTATCCCTCGAGTCCTCTTTCATCCTCACCTTCGGTTGCATTCGATGTTTCCTACCGAAAGCTTATCCTGCGCTTGTTTTATTTAGCTTCCCGTGAATGGCGAACTGGGTCTTACTGATGGCACCAACGTGAATATTGCAGGCAAAGATGAGGGGGACTGGAGTGGCCATTTTTGGCTTGTTAACCGTCATCAGTCATACCCAACCCCAGGTCGTGCACCACTCGAGGCTCGAAACCCGCGACCCATTGATCAGAAGTCCAACGCTATAACCGTTGAACCATGGGCTCGTTATGTTGCCACTTTAGATAGGTAATATTGACCTGAATTCGTTGATGAATGCTCACCGATCACTAACGGAACTCACTCGTTCCGCTTTATCTTGAGGCTTTCTCTCGAGCCCCACCAGCAGCCGTACAGTGCCTAGTAGTAGAATAGGCAGATGAATATTTTTAGAGCGTTAGACATCTGATCAGCGGGTCGTGGGTTTGCTCCTCGGGTGTTACACCACCTGGGGTTGGGTATGAATAGCTGATGACGGATAATAAGCCAGAAACGGCCAATTTCCATCTCCCTTGTCTTTGCTGGCAATATTCATCTGCCTATTCTACTACTAGCCACTTTGCAGCTGCTGGCGGGGCTCGAGAGTGAGCCTCACGGCAGAGCGGAACGAGTGAGTTCCGTTAGCGATCAGTGTGCGTTCATCAAAGAATGCAAGATCGCAGTTGTCCTGATTTTTGGTCGGTTGGCTCTTTGGCTATCGGGAAGATTACAGGCGACTCTGATGCGCTAGAATCACCCAAAGAAGTTATAGTGTGACCATGGCGAGCACTACTCTACTACTTTTGGGGTGGTGGGGGCGGAGGGAAGGGAGGGCCATGGTTACTTGCGTGAGAATTTATTTATAACGAAGCAGATTTGCGTGAAGTTTACCTCACTCTATCTTTCATTGTAGTTATTTAACTAAGGATGCCTGGATTTTCGGGGGTGGGCATGATTGTGGAACACCTGCCTGTCCCTTCGCGTCAACCAACCTTCAGATAGGCGTCCCACATCCCTCACGAGTAGAGGTTCTGTAGTGGTCACAAGAAGATGTGGCCATTGTATTTCGATACTCAGTTCCGGAGAAGATTGGGCTAGCCCGCCAGTTGACAATCCTGAAGTCACGAATGGTAGTATGTCCTGTTTTAGAAATGCGGACTGGCTTCCTTGTAGATACGATTTAATGCCCCGAACCCCAGCTGGACAGAAGTCACTCTTCTCGCTCACAATTCATTGGCAGGTCAGAGTCCTAGCACATGGTGTAAGACTGTGCGCACTGACTGACGTTGCAGGCGCTGCGAGTCCTTTATTTGGGGAGGCAAATAACCGATCGACTGTTGATTCCGACGAGATCCATCGTGCGCCCCAGGGGCATGGTGACGCAGGGACGTTAACTTGCGCGTTATTGAGTCCATATTATTGGTAGACTTGTCCAGCATCTGTTGTACTCTCTTCTCCTCTCACATCTGGGGCCGCTGCCATGACCAAGTCAATAAACCCGTAGGCACGAGAGGGCGCAGATGGCTGGCGTACCGCCACACCTGGCTCGGACCCCACGGAGGGGGACTGTCCTAGGCGCCACAGTCTCGAGTAGCCATTGCAGCCTGCCTCTCAGTCCACCAGTCAGCCACTCCGTGCGAACACCCACTAGGCTGTAGGCGGGGTTTGAGTTATCGCATCTGTTGGCAACCTTCCAAGCCACGGCTTTTAGTGCACCCTGATAATCTCAGGCACGTCCGATTGTTTTTATTGAGGACTATGCTCTGAGGTGTCGACTGCACCTTTTAATCCGAGGTTTCGGCCCCGGTCCACTGTCCGAGCCGCCGATGCCGGGAACGGGAACATAGCTAGTGACCTCAACTGCGTGTGCCACATACACGACCTGCCCCCACCCCTCAGAAAAACACCAGGATTTGACAAAAGGAGGGTAAGTGGCCCAGATCTCGCATATAGGTCACGTAAAACGGAGCCATTGCAGCTTGACTCGGTTCACCAGTCAAGGCAAAGACCCCGGTTTGCATTCACTGGAAGCACACTGCCCACTCCTCAGTGCTTGACTCAATCTACGCGTGCACTCTTTTCCATTCGTGGAACTACATGATTTTTCTCCTTTCCCTCTCTGCTGAACACTCAAGTTACGTATAAATTTTAAGTGGCTGTGATTGGAATAGGCATCACTACGGAGGCTGCACTGGAAGGCTTTTCGAGAATATGCTGACTTTTGTCAGACTGCGAAACGCCAACCGCATTTCATGAACACAGTTGTATTCGATTGACAGTTACGATGGAATGCCGACCCCTACAGGGTTCTTTCGAGAATGGAAGTCTGCACCTAGCGATAACACTATTGCCTTGAGTGGTGTGGATTTCCTGTAGGTGTTTTGTCATGAATTTGCACTTGCTTGATCTGCTCGCCTCGATGATTTTACAGATTGTACTTGTCCACGCTTGAAGATTTGAGGCAGCTGGTCTGGACAGCTCAACCCGTTCTCTTCTCTGGCGATGGAGAGCGAATGTCGCGGTCAAAGAAACGCTTCCATGAATTGACAAACCGCGTTAAACCAGGTCTTGAGTTGATCTCCTCTTCGACGTTTCCAGGTGAGTGATGGCACTGGATCGAGCACAATATGTCTGAACTCGAGAGGTGGACGACGGAGAACGTGCCCAAACCTACTTGGTAGGCTTTATTAACTGGCCTGAGATATACTTGCGATGTTGTCGCAGTGAGAGCAGACAGTCTAATTTTTGATGAAGTCGGTGTAATTCACTCGAAGGAGTGTCCACAGGCAGTGGTGTTCAAATGCCTCCAGTTATCGTTCATGCTTCACTAGCAAAGCCCAGCATTCCAACCGTAGAGGAGGACCGACGGGATCGAGGCACGGTACATGTGGATATTCATGGCGAGGGAGATGTTGCGTCGGATCCATGGACACTTTCTAGGGATTGAGAAAACCCGGCGAGCAGCATTGATTTTGGTTCTAAGTTTGTCCTTTTTGTGTGCATCAGGCAGCCGCCTCCTTTCGATGTATTTGAAAGTGTTCACTTCCCTAAGTTAACAGCCAGTAATCCCCCTGAGTGCCTTCTCCTGGTAAGATATGCATTTTGAAAGCAATTTGTTCTTCCCAGCGTTAAGGATTAAGCCGACCGAAGTAGCGAACTCATTCATCCGTGATACCACAAAGTGTAAATCACCAAAGATTGAGGCTAGCAGGGCGATATCGTCAGCATAGTCTAGGCTGGTCAGCCGGCATCGGGGTGTAAACTCCACACTGTCAAAACCTTGTAGGACCCTTCCGAGAGTCCATTCACTGGCGGAGTTGATCAGAATGGGTGACAGGATGGAACCTTGTCGAACACCAGATAGGATACCGAACGTTTGGGAGGGATTTTTATCGATGAAAACTTGCTCAGTGGTGGAGCTGATAGCCATGGAGGAATTTCAGAATGCATCTCGGTGTGAATATCTAGTCAGCACATCCATGCCCAGCCTTCTCTCACCGTTGTCCCATCTAGAGCTAACTGCAAAAGGGCCACTAGGGTGACCGCTTGACTTGTAACCGGGTGCACTCCAGTCACTACAATCCCGGGCAAAAATCAGCAGATCACGACGAGGGAGTCTTAACTAACTGTAGTAGCTGCTAGTCGAAGGTCTCCTTATTCGGCCGCTGATTTTGGTGCGTACGCGGAGACGACAGAGATGACAAGTAAGGTGACCCGTCAGTCGCGCGAAAGCTATCTGGCCATTGGCTGATTCTCATGCAAGTAGTGTACGGTTCGCTTGCTCCGAGAGGGCAATAGTCACGCCGTGTCCAGCAGAAGATTCGCGTGGGCCACAATGATGTTCATCGGCAAGAAGCGATGAAATGTATCCGCCTACTGCAACTACCCGGCGTTATTGCAGATTTTCCTCTTAGTAGACCTCGATGAATTATAACTGTTATCCTTTTGCGGCTCCGTGGTGAGCAGCCTCTGCACTTTTTTGGTTTTTTAATATAGAGCCTACATTGCCTTTCTTTAGAACCCTGAAGCTAGAAGCCCCATAATTCTGTTATTGTGTTCTCAAGCTGTTCACTTTTTAGCCTGTTTTAAAATTTCCTTACGAAGGCGATTCTTAGTTTACTAGCAAACCTTTAAAAAAGTCTATTTATTAGTGCACTATACGTCCAGTGCGAGCTGTACATATGCTCACGATGTAAACTTTGCCTATTGCGTTCAAGTCGTTTGAGATGATCGCTGTGCTTTGAGTTATTCTTATTGCAGTGTCTCTTCTGCAATTTTGCACACCTTACAAGTTCTGGAAGAGAAAAATTCTTTGAAGCATTAGGAAAATAACCAATTAGGAGCAGACATTCCCACCAGAACACCCGGTGGGTAATCGCATGTGCTTTTGAACTTCTTCTGTCCGGTTGGTCGGGCAAAGCAGCAAAAATCCTCTTTGTAAAAACGAACTAACTAGCTGGAGGTTGCGGTGGGGATCGTTTTTATGGCCTTTCCCCCGACAGGGCAAGTAGTAAGTAGTAGTAAGTAAGAAAGTAGTAATTAAGTAAGAAGTAAGTAGTAGTAAGTAGTAAGTAGTAGTAGTAGTAAGTAGTTGTAGTAGTAAGTAGTAAGTAGTAGTAAGTAAGTAGAAGTAGTAAGTAGTAAGTAAGTAGTAAGTAATGCAAGCGGCTTTGCGCTAATTTTAAAGGAAATTAGGATTAAGATTGGCATTGGTGTGAAGGTTAGGCAGAATGACTTTACCGGCGAAGACAAGGGAGACTGGAGTGGCCATTGCTGACTTATGAGCCGTCGTCAGCCAGTCATACCCAAACCCCAGGTGGTGCAGCACCCAAAGCTCGAACCCGGACTTGCTGATCAGAAGTCCAACGCGGCTCCTGGTGGGGCTCGAGAGTGAGCCCGATGTCACAACGGGACGAGTGAGTCCTATCAACGATCCGTGAGCGCCTATCTACCAATAAAGGTAACAGGGCTAGTGTAAGGACACGGGGATACTTATCCTTCCTGGAATTTCGCATAAAGCTACCTATATCACGGGGATCGTTCCCACTCCCGTGTCACGTCGTAGGGCGAGGGGCCGGCGTAACCAACGTTTCTTGTGAATGCACGCGCTGTACTGTTTCGTTTCTCTTGGAGACATCCTGGATGCCATAAGGCCTTGGCCTAACAGCGTTACTACACCATGGCATTTTAACTTTGGTTACGGCAGTGGCTGATCAAATTCACGACAGGTTTCGGTCGGAAGGGCTTTCCAGCAGGTCACAGGAATAGGAATGCCCTCCCCCCGCCCTGCAGTACAGGTAGAATTGTGCTCAATTCCATGAAGGATAAAGATTACCACGTGCAAACCCTAACGTTAACTCTAGAACCACCTCTACCCCTAACTTTAACCCTAACCCTACCATTATTTGAACCCGAACCTTAGTTAGACCTGCCTATATGACCTTCCCATCAGGACACAGGACCAGAAATGGCCCACAATGCAGGTGGTTTCGAGTTAAATTCCAGGGAAATGAATTTTGGTGTTAAAATTAGGGTGATGGTTTGTGTTGGGGGCCAGAGGTGTAGAGGTATACTTACCCCTCCTGAAATTTAACGCACGGCCACCAGTAAAACAGGTGAGAGGTGTCATTCCTATGTATGTTTCCAACCGATAGGGGGGGGGGGGGTACATATACGCGCTTTCGCTGCTAACCCTAACTTCGTTTAATCCTCATTTTCCTGGAATCGAGCACAAAACCACACGTATCACGGGTGGTTCTTGGTTCCATGTTCTGCTTGGGGATGGCAGAATAGCATTCCCTACCCACCCTTCTCACTCGTACACAAAATTGAGTGTATGGAGGTGCGGGTACTGGACGTATTTTAGCAACCGCAGACAGCAGGCACAAGCCCACTTAGCAGGCTAAGTCAAAAGACCGGATAATGAGGGATTTACACTGCACAGATCCCTGACATGCTACCGCGGAGAGCGGTGGCCGTTGGCAAGGCCAGGTGTGTGCTGGAGGTGTTAAACCATGCCTTTGACAGGATTTGTGTTGTCAGTTGCTTTTAAATGTTAATCGATAGTAGGTTTAAATTGGTCGTATTCAAATTGTGCCAGTTTTTAATTGCCCGAGGGGAGATCCCCTGTGTTCAAGTGGTGTGTTTTGCGTAAGGCGAGATCTGGACGCGAATGGACGCAGGCGTCGGTGCCAAAGTCGAGCGACTTCAGGGAAGGTTGAAGTAGTTCTATAGCAAAGGCATTCGTGACGAAGGTGAGCGATATTGAGTCGTTTGATCTCCGAATCAAAGAATGTCTTGCTGCAGTTAAAGTCATAAAGACCCTAGCCACTTAAACCTTCAGGCCAGGTCCCGAGTAAAAAGAAAAGTTTGATACCCGTTGAGTACCATTGGTACCCGCTGCAGTCTGCACAGTGAAAGTGTAGAAGGTATTAGGACAACCTGGCAACCGGATGAGAGCACACTTCTGGCGCCCCCATTAAAACCCTGGGAGTTGTCAAAATGCTTTGAGCTGGGGTATGTCGGAGTCAAAGTTGAAAATAATTGGTCGGTTGGGATAACTGTGATTGGCCGAAAACCAGACCGCCACTGGTACGCGTGCAACTACGCATTGCAACAGGCGCCCAGAGTAGGGTCAAACAAATGTAGGCGGTGCAACGATAAAGGTCAAATACCTTTTAACTTTCGGCTCAATAATCTGCTTTGCGATCATGGGATGTTTTAAAAAGAGCAGAACTGCAACCCCTTTGCGATTTACATCCCAAGACGTAGATGCATGAGCATGCAATGAATGAGTATGAATGAATGAGTATGCAACCGCATCTCTCAGATCTGAGCGACATTGCTCCCTACTTATAAAAAGGAGTTTTATAGCTTTGCAGAACACGCGAGAGCGTGTCTTTTAAATGTATCCTAATAATAGAATACAGGAGTTCCACTTTGTCTGGAATTTATGGAGATCGCATAGTGACATGGGAAATCCGTATTTGATCCCGTTATCAGTGGCATCAGCGAACTTAATTCCTATGAGATCTAGTCTTCGTGATAATACATAGCAGAGCCGTTGGCCATGGGTGATCAGTTGAACAGTTTATTAATGAGGAATTGGATAGGCTTCTGGACCCGAGGTATGAATAACTGAAAATGGCGAAAAATTTGGAAATGGTCGCCTATTGATCTTGTTTGGAATACTACTCAATTGTTATTTACAATGCATGCTTTAGCAATTTATCCTCTCAGCTGACTTGGATGCAGCACCAGGACCTCAAATACAATAAGCCGAGTGTGGTTTCTGTGAAATCCTCATAAGCCAAAGCGGCAAGATGTAAAGCAATTTATTATGGACTGAACACCGGAATAGCTGCATTCTCCATCCACTGTTCTATTTTGTCTAACACGGGGGTGAAAACGTGGGTGGGGGAGTATTTTTTGCAAGTCGCTGCTTCTGCCTTTTCTTCTGCTTCTTCTTCTTTTTCTGCTTCTTGTTATTCTTCTTCTTCTTCCTTTACTTAGAAAATACTTTGGGGATGGTTCAGGAAATTCACTTTCGTAAAAAAGCCGTGAAGAAGAGAATGTATTTTCGAAAGAAGCTGAATTTAATGACGATAATTCCGGATATGACACTGAAAAATTTGCAATTTGAGCTAACCAGCTCTGTTCTCCAGAATTTATTATCGTGCTAGTTTGCACTTTTTCGATGAATTCATGCAGACTAACAGTTGTGAAATGATTTCGAAGGATGAACTTGTTTAGGTCCTTGGTATCAAGCCCACAGCGTTCCAACAAATTCTGTCGGTAGTCTTTGGAACACTAATTGAACCTGTTTATATAACGAAAAAAGGTGACATATATGCTATATTTGACATGAAAAGCACGACCAATAATGGAAGTTCGCCCAAAATTGTATAATAGTATATTCTTTCCTGAAGTACATGGTCGACACTAAAGGCCGGATCATGGGCTCTTTGACTGAAAATTCGAAACGAATAGACGTCACGAGGAATTCAGCAGAAGCACCACGGCAACCGAGTTATTGACGTTATTTTTCAAGGGGATGTTAAAATATTTGAATCAGGTTTCGTTTTAGGGGCTCCCAAGTGAAGGAGAGAACAGGTTTAAAGAAATCGCTGATGTGCGCCAACAAAGCACTCATCTCCTTTATGCTACGCGGTATTGCAGTAGTGCAGAAAATAATACCACGCCTACTGTTATCCCGGTTTTTTTTCCAATTCCAAACTGGGAGTGACATCATGGAGATGTCTAAAACATATCATTTATAATAAAAATTTTCAGGCCGTAGTTACTAAGGCAGCTTCAGCATTTATTCAAACTGATGAAACTACGGAGGAATACGATATAACCCTTCTAGAAGAGATCACGCATGCTCATTAAGCTGGCATTATTGATGCTGACGAGCTTGATGATAATATAGACGCATCTTCAATCCCCTTTTTTCCTTCCGCAGGAGATCATTTGTGGTTGTAAATACCGTCTGCGGATAACGAAACACAATCATTCAGTCTAGGTCTCACCAGTCCTGGGGGAACGGGGTATTAATTTCCTCAAATAGAACATTTAGACATGATTGTGATAATAGGAAGAAGATCCACATTCAATGAAGTGCATCGAGAGCAGTATATGCACTAGAGTGGGAGATTTTCCCAATGTTAGGTACATACCTGAAATACATCCTCAAATGCACATTAAGCGTACCGACTTACCTTCCAACACCTTTCTTCTGTTTTCTACCCTCACAGACAGAATGCACGCGATTGGTGGACATCGGTCCTCTAGCGATTTATTTATTTCTTATTTATAGTTTTGTTTTTATTGGTCTGGTATTAATTTATAGGGAGCATAGGTGTTTATTTACCAGTCAGTCCTCCGTAAAATGTTACCGATACTTCTTACTCGCATTACTTTATTTAACGTACTGTTTTGTGGTCACCAATCACTTAGGCCAATCCAGGAACGGGAAGGGGCAACCAGGAATTTGTTATTTAACCATCCAGTCGTGATTCCGCTCATGAAGCGGGTTAAAACTACTAAGATATGCATCTGTTTTCAGAATTTGACTGAGTTTGGTGGCTACATTGCTGTTGTTCATATCGATGCACGAAAGCCCAAGTGAAGGACTTTCAGGCCGTTACATGGAGTAAGATAAGCAAGCTAAATACCTTCTTTATTGCGTAAAGCTCGTGACTACAGTCAGGCACTTGCTTTAGATTAATCTGTGCACATATGTAGAACGATAGTTGTATTTTCATACGTTATAGCGATATCCCTGGTATGCATATATTTTAGACAATATAATGCCAATAGAATAAGATTTAATTTACGCCCGACTAATTTGAAAAACTGTACAACTCATTTAGATTGATCAATTGTACCGATTAATTGTGTGCTCTCAAGGTTTAGCCACAGGTGCAGTGCTGCTCGTGTAAATAAAATAGCTTTTAATTAAACTCAATTTCATTATCACAAAATTGACCTAGAGAACATGGAGTTGGTTAGACGGAACGTAATAAGAGAATAGAAGTACCTGCCAATCGAGGTGTAATGGGCTACTGTTCATCTGCGTGTGAATACCTCACTCATGGTGAGCGGATTTGAAAAAGATTTCCTTTGCGTCATCTAAGGAACATGTGGGCTTCCATTTGAAAGGCACTTTATTGGAATAAGTATTTCAAGCACCTTTCCTAGATCATTTAAGTCTACGCATGATGGCAGTTAATTTTGCCCAAGTCCAAGTGAATTTGCATTTCTGTTGATTGAAACGAAGAGCTTAGTCTGAATTTGAGGCCTATTTCAGGATCTTACTATATTCAGCAGTTGCCAAGTTTGGTAGCTAAACAAAAAAGTCTGGCTTACTAAGAAAACTGTATGAACATAATAGATAATAATTGTATTTCGTTAAAATTCGGATCTTCCTCGAAAAACGAGAAAACTATCTTTTCATAGAACTGAACCTGTGTTTGCCTCTCGAATCGCTGTCATTATTCCTGCATTTTAGGATTTAAAAATATTTATAGCTTCGTGCGTTTTTAAAATTGTAATTTGTGTCGGGTTCAGCAGACAAGGGAAATACATATGGAGCGAATACACGAAATGGGATTTTCTGTGACATACCCCGACTTTATTTTGATTTGAACGCTGATTCAAAGTGGCTGAAAAGGAGGGAACGAGGACGATTGAAATCATTACTTAAAATTTTGCCAGAAACGTTGGTGATTCTACCCCTCGACGGATTTTAGAAGTATTTGCCCAAATATTTACACAGGAAAGTCCATAAAGATCTCAGCGACTGCTTTAGCATAAGTCTGTTGATAGCAGTTATTCAGAGGATTCGATTAACCTTATCCTTGTCGCGTATCATTTATATTCACAGTTCCACTGACAACGATTTTTCCACGTGGAAAGTTTTGATTTCTAATGAAAACACATGAACGTTCACATCGGTGTGAACCGTAGTCTTTTTCATTTTCCTCTTATCAGAAAGTTTGATTTTTGTGTTTTTAACAGAGCTATAAAATACCGAAGGACAGATTGAACTTTCTTAATATGGAGAGATGAAAGTTTAACATAACTCATAGGTCCGAAGATGAACCGAACATCTCGAAGCCATGCAACTTCCGAAACTGATATGCACAGGACGCTCTACCTCGATCGCTGCGAAGATCTACGGCTACTGGGCGTCTGTTAGGTCAGTTTTTACATAAGGTTGTGACGGTCGGGATAGGTGCATGGAAAGCGCACAAAACATGGAGGCATTTGATAACCATCGACTAAGTCTCATCCTTCGAGTGAATTATACTTACTGCCCCTAGAACGAGGGCCCAAACTAGCGGTGGCAGTATTATGAGGAGAGTTCAGGTCATACAAAAATACTATCGATGTGGTTTATACACGTTCTTAATCGTGCTCTCATGAATGCAAGGTTTCTATCCATGATTTAATGCTGTTTCCCACCTGAAAACGTCAAAGGGGAGGTCATACCATAAGCTGGCTGAATGCAGTCAATCAAGACATGTAGATGGTACTTTGACCGTCTGTATTTGGTCTCAGTCGCTGGACGAGAGAATAGCACGATCGTTCCAGATCCGATGATACGCGTCACCAGGAGTGAAGGGGTAGAATTCACGACATCATTGAGGCCAACTGTGTCAGGCATAATCACAGCCGTACCCAGCACACATACTGTGGTAAGCAGGCGCTCACCGATCGGTTGCAGGACTCACTCGTCCCGTTGTGTCTTGGGGCTCACTCTAGAGCCCCGCCAGCAGCCGCACAGCGGCTAATGATATAGGCTAATGATATAATGATATATAATGACATAATGATATAATGATATAGGCTAATGATATAATGATATAATGACATAATGATATAATGATATAGGCTAATGATATAATGATATATAATGACATAATGATATAATGATATAGGCTAATGATATAATGATATATAATGACATAATGATATAATGATATAGGCTAATGATATAATGATATATAGGGTAAAGCGGTAGACTTTGATCCAACAACTCGCGAGTTTGAGCCTCAGGTGCCACAACACCTGGGGTTGGGTATGGCTGACTGATGATGGTTAATAAGTTAGTAGTAACCATTACAGTCTCCCTTGTCTTTGCGGGCCATGTTATTCTGTACAAGTACTGTCTTCTGTTATTTAGACGTGCAAAGCACGTTTTCCGCCTCAGTAATTTAATATAGACGTGGTAAAATGAAAGCAGTTTAGATGATGTTAACTTGCAAAACTATCTCAGACACAGTGCTACGCGTAAACTTGAATCATTTAGAGAAAGTTTATGCTGTATAAGCTGCAGCTCTGACAGGGTTAATAAATACGGTTGGGCACGAACCTCTGAATTTTCGATAATGCCGTAAACTATTTGGGCAGTCGGAAAGTTTCTATCGTTTTTTAGTGTATTCTGGTCTTACACGCGAAATACTACTTTAATGTTAAATCATTTGAATGTTTTGCATATGCTCTGCTTCATTTTCTCTACGTGCAAACCAGTTATTTCTGAGTGCCCATGCTTATCTCAGGCACTGTTAGGTGCCGTGGAAGGAAATGAGGTTTGAGATTTAAGCTTGAACAATGAATAACAAAAGCAACTCGTAGGGTGCAGGCAAATTTTGTGCAGCAAAAGAGAAAAAAGCTTGAAAGTTCTCGTCCAGAGGTAAAAACCTTGCAGTTGCACCCCACAGCTGACGACCGCCATGTTCTAGAACTGTTCTTCTGAAGGAATTATAGAGCATTCCACACAATAATGCCTAAAGGAGTTACCTGATTTTGATGAGGAAGGGGAAATTGATGAACAATGTCTGCCCTTCAGCTTACCTAGGCATCAGATAGAGAAGCCATTAAAGCAGGGATCGCTGTTAGTACGAAACAAATTTGTCCGTCTTAGGATTGGTTTTTACTGTTACAAAAATTCTAAAAAATACCCGAGAATAGGAACCGCTGCCCCATTTCAGGCCATACGCTTATTTTGTAAAGTAAGATTAAGTCTTCGGTTAAGGTTGGTGCTTGAGTTGAGACCAGGATGCGACTATGTTTTCCTTCCTGAAATTTAGCGTATGGCCACCTGCATTACCAGAAGAAGGGGAGAGGTTCCGGTTTGCGTGTCTTCAAAAAATGAACATTTTTGGATAACAGGATAAGATCAACAAGGACCTCCTCGCTTCATCTTTAAACTCAAATCCTAATAAGACTACCAGCTAAACCTTTGGGTACTTTGTTCAATTCTTTCATATGTCCCTCTTTAACCTTTACACGGATAAATGCGCTTCGGGTTTCGTAGCAGGTTTTATGTGAACCACCAAAATCTTACCTCCATACTTCAGAAGGATGTCGGAAACCACCACCTTAGGAGTGGACGTAAAACGACATAGACTAAGTCTACTCTGATGGTGAGTGCCAACATGTCAAAGTTCACAAGGCAACTACATGCCACTGGACAATAAAAAGGAACTGAGCAGGAAATTTTTGGGGGCCATATGCGAAGTCATTACTGCATTGGGTAGCACGCTTCTGTCGTATTCTGAAATAAAGGTACAATTTTTCGCAGTTAATTGACACCAAAATAACGCCCGTCCCAAGGCGATATTGTGCTCCTATCTATGGGTCTGGAACCCATTGTTCGTGTACATACCTACCGAGATTATTCAGAACATGTGTGAAACGACTAATAGCCGACTGTCAGGATATAAAGTACTTTTTGGATTCATAGTTATAAAAATTGCAAACAAGGAAGGTAACCGGCGATTTGATCTGGAGATTAAACAAATAGCTTAGCATACTTAGAATACACTAAGTTAGTATATGAAAGAGACACTGCGAATCATGAATATTCATTCTTTGTATGTGGTGTAGACCAGCGCGTTCTCAGAAAAAGCACAATGGTGGTTGTTAACTGAAATGTTTTGAAGACGAACATACTTGGGTTGTGTCTTATTCAAGCTGTCTTCTTGCATCCACCAAATTCCGCTGCCAAGACCCATTCAGGGTGACCAGAGGTGGTAATGGACACAGTGGCTGCCAAGGTTGACAACCCGTCTACGCATGCGATGCGCGCCTTGAATCTTAACTCAAAAATTAGTTGGTGTCGATAGGATACATTTTGAAAGAAACAGTGGGTTTAGCTTCTGTAAAGATCTGCAAAACTTCTTTTGAAGCTCTACGGGTTTTTTCCTAACGCAGTATGTAGTCATGACCTTTGCACAATTACGTAGACAAAAAGACTAAAAACATGCGTATTTGACAATTTCACGCGTCTGGGTATGTTACCCTTAGTAATAAGAAAGGAGAAAAATTCTTCTCAGGTTGCTAGTTTGAAAGCAAATAAGCAATCTTTGAATACTATAATAAACGTCGCCACAGTGAATTTAGAGTAATTAATCTCCTCGGTCGACGTTAAAGCAGGAAATAATCGTGAGACCGATCGTGTTCCCCTTCTAGGTGCATAGCCGAATAGAGAAGAAGGAAGCTAATTAACTGCGGGCAACAATTGTTTATTTTTTAAAGTTTTTGACTTCGCACAGAAATCCGTAGTTAGCGATCACGGCAGCACCAGAACAAGCGACAGTTAAACGAATGGTTCTGGTTTTCTGTCATGCTAGTGGCGTCTTTGATGGTCTGTTGCGTGCTTACTGTTCTAGACCTTCTGAGACATATTCTCCACTTGAAAGAGAAAACCGATTCCACATAGTAAAAATTCTGCCTATGCAATCTGGATATCATCAGAATTTCGAAAACTTTCCGAGGTACCCGATTTCTCTCCAAAATGACCTTCACAAAAAGATGAAACTGTTTAAATGAAAGAAAAGCTAAAGAAGATGCCAGTATTTACAATTTTATTCGGCCCTTAAGGTAATGGAAAACTAATGGAGATTTCTGAAGGATGGAGCGACGTGAAAATGGCAAAATGTTACCCATGCTCTCCTAGGTTGTATAAAACTAATGGGCAATGGCATACACAGGATTGCCTGAAAAGTCTTTAAATTAATGATAGTAGAAGTACAGGGCTTACTCTGACGATTCCAAACATTAAATAAACAATCAGCCTCAGAACTACCAATTTAATTCATGGGTTACATTGTACACCTTTGAAGTATTGTGGCTGTGCTGGTTATACGTATTATTTAATCAATTGCACAGCCCATGTTATATATTTAATATCCTCTCTTGAGGTTCTTGGGCCATTTGGAAGAAAGAACGAGTTTAAAAAACAGCACTTGTTACCAAAAACTGTACAAGCATTGTAAAGGGAAATATTTTTGTCCGATTATTTTATTAACGGAGGAATACATTTACTTAAAAAAATACACCATTTACATTTCCGCTTCACATTTTACAAATCAATTTGTCAGTGATCGTAAGATTCCTCTTTCCAAAGGCTTACGATCTCTCTAACGTACCTTGAGGTAGCGCCCCAAACATTTTAAGTTTTCACAGAATTCTAAATCAGAAGTAAGGGTCATTTGTAGAAAATGTGGTCGATTTAAGGCATACACAAACTAAAGGTTCTGTGTAGGCGATCACAGTGTCCGTCAATCTGTTTGGCTTCGCGTTGCACGTCTCTACATGCGTTTATCAAGACAACGAATATGGTCGGTGTGAACTTCAGCGCCAGCGTTCGCCAGCGTTCCACAGCCTCATTTTGGATCGATGAATTTTAAGTTGAAATTTTTTGCTGAAAGTTTTGGAATTCTAGTTTCAAAATAAAGCGTAGCTCCATCTCTCTCTCTCTTGACGCCTGGGAACTGGAGTTTAATTCACAGGACGCGAAGAAGGGTTGCAAAAAGATGAACCCACATCATGTGAAAATTTCTGACCTTCCGAACTGACCTTTTGCTGAGCGCCAACGGCTCGTACATAGACGCATAACCATGAAATCACGCTTTTTTGCGCAAGAAAGTTGGATTGTAACCATGCAAACGCATTCCGGTGCAGTTTCTGCAATAGTTTTGGTTGTCATGTTGTATGTTGGACACAGAGATTTCAGAAAACCCCATCACTGTTGAACATTCTTTACGGCCTACGTTGACCTTACCGTTCGTTGATTCTGGGAATTTTAGGTAACATCGATGTTTATGTTTAAAATGTTCAGAATATCGTCCACTTATATGAGGTACTTGAGTAACGGTCGATATACATATGTATTGCCTTTACAATAAAAGCTTGTACTCTCTTACTTATATGCCTTACAACAAGTACGCCTCCAACCAGTCCTTGTAGCAAAACGGTTTTTGGTTTTTCGAAAACCGTAAAAAGCAACTGAAAAATATTCTGGATAAATTCAGGAAGATAAAAACAGCATAAATTATTTTCTAAAGAGCACCAGTAGTGGTCTTGCCCCTATGACTGTGTGGGAAAACATCATTATGGGTCAAACCTCAATGTTATCCCGTTCACCATCCTAACTTCACAAATGGGCAAATATACAGTATGCACATGACCGGCATAAATTGCCAACAAAGCACTCTGCGAACCCGCGTATGGCTGCTAGTCTTAGGCAGATGAAATTTAACAACGGAGACAAGGGAGACTGGAATGGCCATTTCTGCCTCATTAGCCGTCATCCGCCAGTCATATCCAACCCCAGTTGGTGCACCACCCGAGACTCGGACCTGCGAACTCCAACGATGTAACCTACTTCACTATGGGCTCGTTTTCATGCCGGTTTAAATCAGGAATATTTAAAGTTGTTGATTGGCCTTACTGATCGCATACGGGACTCACTCGTCGCGTTCTACCTTGGGATTCACTCTCGAATCCCGCCAGCAGCTGCAAAGTGACTAGTATTGTATCAGGAGAACGAGCCCATGGCGTAGTGGCTTAGAGTGTTATACTTCTGATCAACACGTCATGGGTTTGAACCTCAGGTGGTGCACAACCTGACATATGACTGGCTGCTGATGGATAGTGAGCAGTAAATGGCCATTTCAGTCTCCCTTGTCTCTGTTGGCAAAGTTTAGCAGCCTATAGTACTAGGCGCTGTGCAGTTGCTGGCGATGTTCGAGATGGAACCCCAAGGCAGAACGGGACAAGTGACTCCCGTAAGCGCTCGGCGAGCGTTCATCAACAAACTGCTACTTTTTTCTCACTTTTACCCTTCGCGCTTCAGATGCAATAGTGACCAGCACCTCCCCGAAGGGGGCGTGACGCTGACTTGATCACGAATTTGTTTGCTATGAATCGAAGTTCTTTGATGCCTTCTCGCACTCTCTTGCCATAATTTTCATATTTCAATGAAAAGGTATAATCAAGACGACTTAAGATGCATAGGTGCAGTAGCTGACAAAGTTTGGTAGTCCATCTACGCGCGCCGTGTAAGACCTAGTCTCTAAGTGCACACGTACCAGGGTCATGTTGGTCCACAGACCAGGAAGTGCGACGAAGGCTATATTGTGACTGGACCTTTACTGTTTTAGTCCCGTTTCTCAGTGGGACCAGCTTATCCAGTCAAGTGACAAACTTACCAGCCATGAACTTTCCTCTTGGAAGCATTGAAAATAATTCGTTGTCTATGGTGAAGAAGGAAAGCTCTGCATAGGACGTGGATACCCCCTTTCTATACCTTCCCCTTTCCCAGTCCCGAAGTGTCTTCCATAGTCATTCTCGGACAGGATATCACAAAATCACCGAGCAGGTTCGCATGTACACTAAGTACTTCATGGTTACGCGTGACTTTCACTGCCCAGCTGGTAGTTAGATTTTTAGGATTGGTGGTATACCAATCGGAACTCTGGTCTATCGAGCAAAGCGTTTTTAATTAGAACTTCTTCGACATGGTGTAAATCCACATAATTGAATTTTTGCGCAATTCTCACGCATAGTTAATTACAACGCAAAAGTGTAGACATCGAAGGTGAACACAGGTCGCTTACGCGGTGTCGAATTGTAGTAGACAGCAGCCAAAGTATAAGGGAATTTCTAAACTTGAGGATATTTGCTGTCAGTCTTCCAATAAAAAAGTCAAACTAATGCCAGAACGTTTTTGTCTGTTTCTTAGAAAATTTGCACTTGAATCAGGTTTACGATCATATTCAAGTGGAGCCTCACCAATCTCGGACGCTGGCAGACACATGGTCGTTCCGTTTTGGCGCGGATCTGTAAGCCAGAGGCCTAGCCTGCGGTCATAGATTTGCTTGACAATGGTTAATGGCAGTGCGTTAGACTCGGTTATTCAGTTACTAAAGGGTTAATGTTCGCTCGGGTCTACTCAGCTGCATTACGGCAGCCGCAGAATGAAAAGGCCGATAAGAAGGGTACAGTTACAAGTACCCCATACCACACATGGTTTTGTGCTAAATGTCAGGAATAGTTAAAGCTAGGAGAGCTGGCGTTAGGTTGAGAAGCTGGGTGAGAGCTAAAATTGGGATATTGAAATAGGTACCTGGAGTTTACTGCAAGGTTACCCGCGTCCAGTCCAACGAGCAGATGAACAAAACATTGACCGTTTTAAATTTCTCCTTACGTCTGCAACATTTATGCTACGATATTGCTTTTTTAATATGGAACTTATATGCACTTAGCCTGGTCCTCCTCAGCCCCGGTATAGTGAAGCAGGCAGAAAAGCGAAGCTTCTCTTCTAACGCAAATTACATTTCCAGATGCCTGTCACATTCACAGTTATTGCATAGCTTTTACTGCGGAAATATGTGTGCCGTTTGGAGCTCCCCGCAATAACCAACTTTCATAGTATTTATGCATATATATATATTCGTCTGTAGGTTGGACACGCACACCAATATAACCTACGAGGCTAACAAACAGTAAAGACATAACGATCTATGATACAGCTTAAAGCTGGCTATTTAAATTATTATTCCGATTTTCAGAAGTCTAATTGGCGAGCATACGTATATGTATTTGGGAACTGGGTGGAAGAAAACATGTCATTTATTGTAGAAATCGCTGAGAGATTGTCCTAAAGCACACGCGCTGTGTATGTGTGTGTGTGTGGGTGAGTTTGGTTTGGTGTTCAGGTGAATACCTGAACACCAAACCAAACTCACCCACACACACCTGAACACCCAACTGAAGATGTGCAAGGCCGTCGTCTTGAAAACACTCCTTTACGGAGCGGAAACCTGGACCGTCTACTCGAACCAAGCCAGGAAGCTGAATCACTTTCATCTCAGCTGCCTCCGCAGAATACTGAAGCTGAGATGGCAAGACAGGATCCCGGACACGGAAGTCCTGGAGCGGACCGGAATCCTCAGCATCCATGCCATGCTGAGGCAAGCGCAACTGCGATGGAGCGGCCACCTGGTAAGAATGGACGACGAGCGACTACCCAAACGACTTTTCGACGGAGATGTCGCTACGGGTTCTCGCCGGCAGGGCGGTCAAAAACGACACTACAAGGACACTTTGAAGAAATCGCTGAAGCAACTGCAAATCAACTCGGCGACCTGGGAGGACCTCGCCCAGGATAGACTGGCATGGAGAAGATCAGTGAAGACTGGTTCAACGATCTATGAGGCCAACCGGATCGCCGCCGCCAAGGTCAAAAGAGCGGCACGAAAGTCACCAGTGCCCCGGACCAACACCGCCAATGCCCAGGCCCTGCCACCATGCCCGCGCTGTCAACGCATCTTCCGCGCGCGAATCGGCCTGGTTAGACATCTTCGGACGCAATGCACCAACAGTCCAACAATTCCAATTTCTATGTCAAATTCGGCCAACCCTCCTTCTGACTCTCCCACCCTCACTCCTGGAATCAATTCCGTTACTCCCACCATCATAGAGACCACATCCGTCTACACATCGCCTGTTACCCCCACGACCGCAACCACCACTGCCTTCACTACCACCACCACCACCATCAGCGATGGGGAATCTCTCCTAAGCTGTACTCAATGTGACCGCACATTCACCTTACACATCGGCCTGGTCGGTCACTTGCGAATACATTGTACAGAGACCGGTGAGCCAGTGCCTGGAACACCATCACACAGCCGAGATCGTCGCCTCCAAAGCCCTCACTGTCCTCGCGCATTCACTCATCGCATGGGCCTATTCGGTCACATGCGCATCCATGACAGCGGCATACACCACAATGCCGACAACACCGATACACCATGCACATCCTCCGCTCCTGCCATTCTTAGCGCCCCTGACGCCCCCACTACCATGAATGACATCCTCCCAGCCTCTACCGATTTCTCCTGCCCACACTGCGCCCACACCTTCAACTCACGCATCGGCCGGGTCGGTCACCTTCGAATCCATCGCACGGAGGCTGGTGAACCAGTGCCTGGGGCTCCGAAATACAGTCGACGCGCCCGCCTTCACTGCCCTCACTGCTCCCGCACATTTACACACCGCATGGGCCTATTAGGACACATGCACCTCAACGAAAACCTCCGGTAAACCACTGGAGGCTTAAGCTACATCAACGCACACTACCTACACCAATGCATCGACAACACCCTCACAATCACCATTTACCAGATTATATCACGGTTTCCTAGAAACCGTGGCTGGGAAGTTTGCCAATCTGACGCTTCCACCAGACCACGCCGTCGGCGTAGTGTATGTGCTGTGTGTGTCGAATGGCTGACCAGTGGACTAGGAGTCAGACGGCGATGGCTGCTCCATATCCCCTGAGTTTGTGAATCCTGGTGTGTGCGTTATGGGGGCCAGGTCGTGCTGTGGCGCGCGAAGACGGGTACGCCGATCCGTCAGCCAATGCGCCCACTCCCACATCAGGCAACTGACCGGCTTTGACAGTGTCTGATGGTGGGGGTTGGGGAGAGAGTGAGGTCGACAGCTCAGCGCATATTCCTCACTATAAACAATCTGACGCACTTCAAACTATCACGGTGCGCTAAAAGCCGTGGCTTGGAAGGTTGCCAACTGACGGGATAACTCGGACCGCGTGGTCAGCCCAATGTGTGTTGTGTGGAGTGGCTGACTAGCGGACTGAGAGTCAGGCTGCAATGGCTCCTTCCTTAATGTGGTCTTTATGGCACCCCCACTATGTGGGATCCGAGTCAGGTGTGGTGGCACGCCCAGGGGCGGCTCCGGCCGCGCCAGCCACCTGTGTCCACTCCCATCTCCGGTCTTCTTGACTGTGTCATGAGACCGGGCTCAGGTGGGGGAGGAGAAGAGAGTGTGGTTACGTTGAGTGCCGCGCTTGGAAGGTTGCCAACTGACAATTACACTCAGACCTCACAGTTAGTCCAATGTGTGTTGTGTGGAGTGGCTGAATGGTGGTCTGCGAGTCAGGCTGCGATGGCTCCTTCTTAACGTGACCTCTGGCTATCTCACACAAGTGAGATGTAAGCCGTTCAACCCCCTGTTGTGTGAAATCCTGATGCTTGTGTTTGGGGGGCCAGGTCGTGTACGTAGTACACGTAGACGAGGTCACCAGCAGCTGCGCCCGCTTCCGCATCAGACAACTGACCGGCTCGGACAGTGGTCTGATTGTGGGGGTGGGGGATAGAGTGAAGTCGAGAGCTCAGCGTATATTCCTCACTATAAACAATCTGACGCGTTTGAAACTATCACGGTGCGCTAAAAGCCGTGGCTTGGAAGGTTGCCAACTGACGGGATAACTCGGACCGCGTGGTCAGCCCAATGTGTGTTTTGTGTGGAGTGGCTGACTGGCGGACTGAGTGTCAGGTTGCAATGGCTCCTTCTAAATGTGGCCTTTATGGCACTCCCACTCCGTGGGATCCGAGCCAGGTGTCGTGGTACGCCCAGGGGCGGCTCCGGCCGCGCCAGCCACCTGCGTCATCTCTCGCCTCCGGTCTTCTTGACTTTGTCATGACACCGGGTTCAGGTGGGGGAGGTGGAGAGAGTGCGGTAGCTGCAGTGCAAGGCTACTATCACTTAAAACTAATTCACGCGCAAGTCACCGTCCCTGCACCACCCTTCCGTGGAGCATACGGTGGACATAGTCGAAATCGACGGTCGAACTATCGGGTGAGTTTGGTGCTGGTGACGGGGAGTAATAAGAGGCAGTGAGTGCTTTGAAGAATCAGTGCCAAAAGAAGGGAGAGGGCGGAAGGGTGCGGGGAGCCGACTTAACTTGGGCTTCTTCCATACAGTTGGTCACATTTAATAAGCATTGACACACAGCAGAATTCTACAATTCATATTGAACTCTACTGTTCTTCCATTGAATGACTCTTTACGGACATTTTACGCTCTGTGATAACGATATAAGGCAAATCTTTGGTTTTTAGTGGATTATGTGGTTTAGAATCAATTATGTTCATTTTCTTTGATTAGCTTTGGGTAACGGTAGGTTATGCACAGCAGCAAGGAAGCCAGAAACGCCATGGTTGCGCCTTGCTTTATGTTAGGCAAGGGAAAAGTGTGCGATTCGGGAATGCGTCACGCCAGAACAAGTATCATTTTTACACTGATGTCGAGGCAACAGGATTCTATCAAAGGCTTTACGGGTGAAACCGGCAATGAAGTCATCCCAGGGCATTGAAGCCACTATTCAATATGGTTCTCAAATTCTTAGAGCCTTTATAGCAGAAGCGCACCATCGACTTCGTAAATTCAAAGAGCAGAATGAACAACACGTGTAATTTTGTGAGGACCCTTTACTCCTCGAATTACCCACTGTAATACCCCCTTGTAAAATCCCTGTTATCATCAGTCCCGTATTGCAGGAGCCTGGGGTTTCTGGATTTCATGCTGCTGTACATAACCTTCCATTACCTTGCTTTTAAATTTACTTTGCGACATGACTCAAAATATCGATAACTAAGCATATTAAGATATAAGTCATGGCATATTTTCGACTGTTTCCTAAGTTACGGGAGCCCTTCAGGCTTAGTCCTCTTTATAGTGTGATTATGATATTTGGAATATAGTTGACTGCCGACTGTTGACGCGTTCGTATTAAGCTGGCCGCATTATATCCTGTCTTGATTAAATCGCCTGAGTTGGCTTACTTCGTGCCCATCCGTAAGTAGAATCGTCGTAAATAAGCTGATTTGAACAGAAAAATGATCCTATAATGTGCCACCATTAACAAGTTTTAAATACTGCACTTACAACCAAATACCTCAAGGTGTATAGTAATAAAGGTAATGCCAGATTACGCGAGAAGAAGGTGGGAGATTCGAACAAATATCAAGAGCATTAGGAAACAACAGAAGGTCACAGTTTTGCATAACAAACAATAAAATGCAAATTAAACAGTAAATAGTGTCGATAGAGGCATAAAATTTTAAGTCCGGGAGCATATCAACGGTGGGACAATATACGTGAGAACGTACATTATGCACAGTTAATGTTGTCAGTTTCTATCATATACATCCGGCGAGCAAGCAGCTTCCTCTTTAATTAAACTTCTATTATGGCGCTAACCACCGCTCCGTAGAAATCTAATTAAGAAGGTCAAAGAGTGTAGACCGCGGTGAAGGAACCGTGCGGGATAGTTGAGCCCGGCACTAAGTTTCCCACGCCACTCGGATAGAAGTTCTTCATGGGCCGGTCTACACTCTCCTAAATTCTCCACTGGCACGTGGTGCAGCCAGAAGGTCCGATTACCACCGGAAATGAGTCAACCGCGATCTAACGACTACGGTTACATTGTGGAAGGAGTAATGGCTCTGGATAAATTGATTGACAGCAAACACCAAGTGCGTAGGATAGGCCCAAACGTGCAGCCAGAAGTGTATGCTGACCCAGCGGGTCAAGGAGCGGATCACACGGTAAGGCAGCAGTAAGAGGTCTAGCTATCAACTGACCACTCAGTCATTACCCGCATCGGTTTCCTCAAGGCCTACACGTGGCTCTGTTTCACTACCTGACCAAAAGCGTGCTAGGCGGCTCATCGTTTGATCCAAATACTGTTAGTGGAGACTGTGAGGAAAAGGGTAAATTTTTATCGGCCCATTTAGATAACCAACCTTCCGCACAAGCAAATGCGCACTAACACCTCACTAATGGGAATATAAAACACTAAAGCAGGTCACTATCTCAAAGTTGGCAGTAATTTGGCTGACAAAATTAAACGAGGTGAGCAAACGCCACTGAAACTGCCTAATACGCCTCGTACTGTTCCCGACAAGATGATCGGGAGCTATGAGCCTAAAAATTATATGCGGTTGGGGCCAATCAAACTCCAGTAGTTCCAGTCCAGAGGTGACGGCGCGGTGCTCTGTATGTCGGCGCCAGATTGATATATCGATTGACAGAGCTCTCATCGGAGGCTCAAACTTCAATCAATTTCCGCCGGCTTGTCTTACTTCTGGCGTGGGCGATTCCCCGTGGCTGCGAAGTTAAACACGTGACCCGTTTCATAGGTGTGGGTAGCCACCAGTGATAATACGTCACCACGTCTCACAACCAGCTTACGTTGGTGTATGCACGAACTAAGCATGCGTCCAGTCTGTCCTGTGTAGTTACGAGGACAGTTTAGGCACGGGATGCGATAAACTACAGCCGACTGCTTACTATGATTTAAGTTGTCCTTGATTTTCAGGATCCTGCTGCGTATAGTGACTTTGGGCTGGTGTGCAATTACAACAACTAGTCCCGCAGCAATGCGCTCGGTCACCTCTGGCATTTCCTTGACGCATAGCAGCGCATGACATACCGCAGGTACTGTTTTTGGTTGGAGACTCCGAGGGTGAAAACGTAGGCATCGGCTTATGAATACCTTCGAATAATCATTGCACATAAACTGGTCGCGGCAATATCGGTCCTTACGTGCCTTTTCCTCCAGGTTGCTGCAATGATTCTGGATTCGAACAGCATAGAGCAAACATCCTTCCTTTTCCTCTTCCTCCTCCTCCTCCTCCTCCTCCTCCTCCTCCTCCTCTTCTTCTTATTATTATTCTTCTTCTTCTTTCTTATACCTACCCTGAAATGCGTAAATTCGCCTTAATTCTGGTGTATTACTTGTTTGCACGTCCAGGTAGGTACTTGAGAGTTAAATGGGTTTAGCTTACTCATCTTTCCTTGATCATTAGATAATAGTAGTCTTATAAAATGCAAAAAAAACAATAAACAGTGTTTTACTTATCTCGTTAATTGTATCAGTTTAGTTAAAATGAAGGAATGTGGCTTTGAATTGATTAAGATCTGAAGATATGACAAAAGCCTTACACAAACTGTCTTCAAACTTGCTAACTGTATGGCCAAAACTTAAAGGATCTTATTTCTTAAGAAACGTTTAAATGGTCAGCAACAAAAAACCTTTTTGAATCTCTTATAGAGGATGAGGATTCCGGTCAAGTAACGAATATATTATTCGGACTTAACTCTACTTTTTACTCAGTAGCTCTTAGTGTTGTTTAACCAATACTTTTATTGAACGTGCATAGTATTCATTATAGCTGTCACGTGTAAGTTCTGAAAACTGAATTCAGTAAATGGACCTGTCAGGATGCATTGGAATATTTGATGGCAACCGGAACTTTGCCTGCTTTCGCATCGACCCGGTGGTTTGTGTGGATATGCGAATATTGGAGGATTTTAAACGACCAGCAAAACTGATTAAACACGTTTAAATACGGTTAGTCACCGTTAATCTTGGTTTTTTTGGAGAAGCATCCACTTTTCTGACGTGTAGGGGCTAGGAAAACAAGAGAATTAGCGCGTGCCAATGAAGCATTTTAAAAATAAAGGAATGCAGTCTGCACATGGAAGGAGCCTTCACAAATATGTCATTTTAAGCTTAGAATTTTATGCATCAAAACTCATAAAACTCAGATAAAACTCACTAATTCGGTGTTTAAATAGACAAAGTGACTATGCGCGCTTAGTATGTCAATATCCAACGGACATAAATGATAATAAATTTAAAGTCTTTTTCGTACTAGGTTCCAACTTAATACACCGTCAGCCAATCACGCTTCAACCATGCAAAGCTAGCCTAGAAGTAGATCATCATTTTTTACTCTTTTCGAATTACAAGAAATTAAATATTGATCCGAGGTAGGATCGGCAAATTATCTCACAGTATGCTTGTCTCATGAACATTGAAATTTTCTATAAAGTTACTAGCTGCATTTTCGAAATCTTTTGCCTGCTAAACTAATATTTTTTTTGAGATTCATTTGCCTCGACTTTAACACCTTTGGAGCGTACTTTCTGAAAGCAGTCGCATTAATTCATCTCGTATTTGTACACTAGACCTTCCAATATTGGAATTCCCTTACAATTAGGTATAGCCTTACTAGACTGAGTCCCAAGGCACAACGGGACGAGTGGGTCATGTAGCCGATCGGTCAGCACCCACCTATCAAAGACCACTACTGTTTGGGCCTTCCTTGCTAGCATCTAATGCTTGCGTAAGTATTCGGTGCCAATGGACATTGGGTTTCTTCGAAACGACAAATGAATTATGAGAAGTGAGGCATCTCCTTCTTTCCTACCCAGCTGAAAACGCCTCTATAGAAAGGGTGTCCTATTTATTCAGTTGATCTACGTCAGAAAGGAAGTCAGAAAACAAAAGCTGTTTATCAGTCAATTCTACACATCCCGGTATTTGATTTGTGATTAACCTAACGCAGTCAAATAACTGTTTAAAGCAGTCGGGGCACCTAGTGGACACTGATCAAATTCATCTAGCATCTATAAATCGACCTGGATACCTCAACCAGGATCGTCCTGTCTAAATAAGAGCAGTTAAGACTTGGAGCAACAATCTACGAGGCCATTCAGGTCACCGCTGCCACAGCCAAAGAGTGGCTAGCAAGTCTCAAGGGCCTCCGAACCACAGAGCCATCATCCAACCCCCCTCCCTCTTCTGGGCATGCCCTCAACGAAGTTTCCGTGCGCTGACTGGCCTCGTCGGACAACTCGGGAACCAATGCAAAAACAGCGTGCCGACCCCACACACAGCCTCCGCAAACGCCTCTGTTGTCACCCCTACACTAATCCTCACGACGACGATCAGTGCCACAGATGATCACCCTTCTGATGCCCCACCTCCGCTGCCGCCGAGGCAGCCACCAACCACCACCTCCACAATCACTTTCACAAACTCCACAACGACGGTGACTACCATTACTCCCGTCCCCATCATCAGTGAGACCACTTCCGATTTACTGGCATCCTTCCCCACCATCACCACAGTTCGAACCACCAGCACTAAGACTAGTGAACCAGCACAAGCGTACTCCCGCAACAACCTGCTCAAAAACGTATACTACTCACAAGTACTCAGCTACCGCATGGACCTACTCGGTCATATAGGATTCACTTAACATTTGCAGTTTCAACCCCCTTAACACCCACCTCTCTAATAGCCCACAAAATACAAAACTCCTCCCACATTACCCACCACAAGCACACATTATGACCCTCTTTGGTGAAACCTGGTGCCCAAAGATGTTTTCTCTGCTCTGCTTCAGCTCTGCAAGTAACTGCAAGTCGCAACTTTTTACCATGCTCGTACTGGTGCATGGGAAAGGAAAGATTGAGTGAGGTTGACACCGGGAGGACCATTCTTACAGTACAGCAGCACGGTCTCCACTATACATGTCAGTTAGAACTTCGTAGTCCGACGATGTCTGCCGTATGCTCCACAGAAGGGTGGTGCGGAGACTGTGACTTGTGCGTAAATTAGTTTTACGTGATAGGAAAATGGCGCGGCATCTAAAGCACTCTCTCTTCCCTTACCCGCTTGTGCCCGGTGTCATGACACTGCCAAAAAAGACCGGAGACGGGGTCGGTAACAGATGGATAATCTCCCGTGGAGTGGGAGATCAGGGTGCGGCATGAGCCGGCACCTACACGTGCGCATACTGGGCACGCGCAACCCTCATGTTTAGCATTTGTTATGGGACCGCATCCCAGAATAATAACGCCTGCCACACCCTGATTTGGCTCCCCGTGTTGTTCCAGCGCATCTACCAAGCGTCCCATTTAGGGAGCACGGTCTCCACTATAATAAATCTGACACACATGGAAAATATTAAATTGTTTGTTTGAAGGCTACCAACTTACGGGGTAATGGCGTCCACTTTGTCCGTACGGTTTGTGTGCATGGGGGTCACTGGCTCGAAGGCGTAGAGACGGGCTCAATTACTCCTTTTAAGCGTGGTTTCTCTGGTGTACCCAATCAGATGGGATCTGAGCCGACCAGTTTTTGCTTCTGTAAAAGCCTGGTACATGGTTAGAATACCAGCTCGTGTGTAGCACGCGAAGATGGATTGGTTGGCTTTGTCAGGTACTACGCCTGAGTTTGTCTCCGGGTACACTGATACCGTGTCATAGTGTTTGAGAGAGAAGCGAGTGCGGCAGATGCCGCGCACTCATTATAAGGATTCCCACGTAAGTAACCGTCATAGCTTCTCTTTGTCGTGAGACACATGTGACATTATTTTTCATAATAGTCAAACTGTCATGTTATGACAGTGCAGTATAACCGATACTGGAGAATCTATGCTCACGAAGCATCAGATCACTCCTTATTATATCACACCTGAGTTACTTGAATTTCCCACAATGCACTACCCTCTGTGACTCGAAAGGCTATAAACTTATGGGATCAGTCGGTCCTTCGAAGTACTAAGAGTCAATCTTTCATGATCTCTTCTAAACGTGGTCTTGTGTTTTTATCACCTATGCAAGAGTTGAGCACCCCTGGCCTAGTTATTTCACTGGGGACCCCAGCGTGTGTGGCACACGTAGATGAGTGGTTTGACCTGTTTAGTTACTGATTCGACGTTCACCTCCATGTGTGAGGGGAGGAGAGAGTGTTATGAATGCTCGGTAAGTCTACCTCACTACTAACTACTAGCTGATCCAGTCTTCACTGCACCTTATTCATGGGGCAAGCGTTTAATGGCCTGGCTTGCGACAGTCGAAATGTCGATATCCCCCAAGACGGCCGTTAAAATTACGATTGCAATATGATGCGAATTGCACGTTAAGTAATCGTCATTTTAAAACGTTTAAAAATTGTATAGGCAGTCAGGGCGTTAGAATGCTTTTTCTCCTTAGCGGTACTCTGTCCGAGGCTCCGCTAAATGCTCAGTCATCGACTGCGTCACGTGAAGTAGCTTGCGGTAACCGCGCTGTCAGAAGCCGCTTGGAAAGGCGTTCCATGCTCGACTAGAGCTGTTGCCAGTTTTGGACCTGTCAAGGTGGATGCATAAGACTTTCTCAGGCACCACCACCACCAATCGTTAAGCGTGACCGCCGACCTTACCACAACCAACGTGAGCTTACCAAAAATGAGGTCGGACATAGAACGCGATCAGTTTTGCTGATAACATGAACTTTTCAGAGGATGCTCCAGTGTCTGAAAATGGATTGTCAATATGTTTCTATGAAACGTCAGGCACGGAGACCACAACTACTTCCTGGGATTTTGCATCTGCCCTCCAGTCACTGAACGTATAAATAATAAATTTCAGTTGACCAGCACTGCAGGTTATCGCGTTGGTCGTAGCACTGCTAGTGATTTCTGATATAACCCGTGATTATGGGAAATGAATGAGTAAGTAAATTATTGAGAACATTTAATGTTTTCTTTTTACTGAATGATCTATTAAGATAATTAGTTACGGTCTTACATGCATTCAAAATTGAATTCAACATTACGACAGCCGCTTTCATGCTTCGTTGGAAGCAAATCGCGGGGCCTGCTGGAGGACGGGGACCCTTTCCGCCACTTAGCAGCTTGACCATAGCAGCGCGATTAAAATAGTTATGACTTACGGTACGCGCTAACGAGAAGCTGCTGTTATCACGACTAGGATTAAGTCACCTGAGCCAATCAGTGGTCAGTATCTTCTGAAGCTCGCGGGCCAATCACTGACGTATCAGAGAGATGAAGTCAATATCCCGGCTTCCACGCACATGCGGTGTGCGCCCAAGCGCCGCGTTCAGAGCTGGAGCGCCGAGCGGCGCACAGGCGCTATATGCACAAATTTTGCACAGGACGCGTGTGCGTGTGTGTGTACTCCTGTGCATACGTTTGTGTGTGTGTGTATGTGTGTGTGTGTGTGGGCGCAAAAAGGGTGATTGACCCGAAAAATTTGCTGCTCCTGCTATCGCCGCATAGAGCGAGAGGCGGTAACGACAGCGAGCGAGAGAAAGAAAGGCGCGGCACACACACACACCCGACAGGGCAGTGTCAGTGATGTTGCGTTGACCGCGTGTTTCGTTTCGTCACGTCTGATGACGAGGCTTACGGTCTCGGTTGTGAGGGCGCCCAGAGAGCAAAGTTATTTCTCTCACTGGCTCGCAAATCTAATCGTTCCCGCCCAGAATGACATGCATAGCATGAGTGTGCGCCGCGGGGAGCACTACTAAGGATTTTACCTGAAGGATGCGTGCGCACTACGGTGGCGAACACACCCCGGCGTGAGCACTTGCCTACACATTGGCAGTTGTTTGAGGGATATCCTAGCCTAGAGTATGCTGGCCTCAGTGCTTGGACGGTACGAGTAGTAATTGGCATAAGGAAAAATCTACTTACGGTCAGGCGAAGAAACGTTTCTTTGACAGTGTCTGCTTACGCTCAGAAGTTGTGCTCAAAAGTACTCTAAATAGAAAAGCTTGAAACGGACGACGTACAGAGTGCAGCATCATACCTTTAAGCCATAACCACTGCTCATTACGCGGTCTACTGGATTGCGTTGGGGCAATGCGGTTATTTGACAGAGAGTGGTTACAGATAGTAACAAGTGACTAGTGGAATTCACCTTGCTCCTATTTCTAGTGAATTCGTTCTAAGCCTGTGCTCTTCTTTGAGGATAGCGTCAGAAGGTTGTTGATGGCGCCGTCTATACTCTGTATCTACGCTTTTTTGACGCCATAATTTTCGAAAATTTAAATTATGTTTTGCTGGAGGTAAGTAAATTGGGTTGTTTTAGAAGGAATGTAGATAAAACGAGATAAACTGAAATGAACAGTTTGGCTTATTTTCCTATATCGGCCAGTCGTATCCTGAACTTCAACAGACCGGAGCTCGAACTGGAGCTTTCTAATTATTTGGCATTAAGATTATCACTCCACCAATAAGATACGGACTGGCATTTAACTGAACGCGATTGAGAGCCGTGTGATACTTTCTCCTCCTTAGTGGGATTCCGTTAAAATAGGTGCTCCATTTTGCAGTAAATCGCCACGGCAGAGCCAAGAATATTGCACAATCGATTGAAACGCCATACTGTTATCCGTGAATATGCAAGTAGATTGGCAAAGCTAAACTGACTACGGAAGTGTCTTCAGTATTGAAAACGTAATTCAAAACGTTTGCCAGTCACTCTTTCAGATAAGAGATCGAGTAAGAGTTTTATACTTTGGTAGCTATCTTTTAGTTTTCAAGCCTGCGGTACAGATGACCTGTTTCGAAGAACTCTCCAGATCGATCAAAAAATGTGCGAGCATTGTCAAAATATTCTAACACGAATCTGGTGAGGTGCTCGTGGCAAAACAGTTGTTTCAGCTACGAGTAGAGGAAAAAAACAAAAAGGATGCACTCTATTTTTTACTCCAGTTTTCGGCTCACGTGATCCGTCTTCTTATTTTCCTAATATATATTTACCTTTATTTGTTGAAGCAGCCTCATGCGCCCATTTACCAGTAATTATTCAGATGTTGGCTAATTTTTCTGGAATAGAAGGATTTTCGAAAATAATGCAAAGGATGACGTTCAAACCTTACATGGTCATGCTTTAATGATACTTGACGCATTGACGCATTCATCTGCAGTTTATTTGGTTGAGATAAGGCAATAAATTTAGAAGGGTATATTTGAATTCAGCAAATCACTGTGGTCCTATAAGTTGCACTTATTCTTTTTCAAAAGGCAAGTAGTTGTGGCTTTCCCTTCCGCAGGTCTTTAGATAAAAATTTGCTCTCAGTTTCAAAAATATGCTCAAAGCATGGAATTGGGAAAATTCTTTGTAAAACATCCGCCCAAAACCTCTGTCCATTCAAGAGTTGGTGACTTATGTGTCGAAGATTGCCAATATTTCTGTTCATGAATGTTAAAAATTGAAAGCCATGCTGGAATATGAACTTTGGGCCATCAGCGTATGTGAATAATCAAAAGCTTCCTTTGTCATTTTACTTAAGAGAAGAAATGACAAGCATACTGGTTGAGGACTATCATTGAGACGACCTGCGGCAATTTTTCAGTAAGTTTGCACGCCAAATGAGAGGAAACTTCAGTAGGAGTAGTTTGTAGAAGAATTTGATCTGCTGAATGAATCTGGACTTCTTAAGGTGCCCCGAAGACAGCATCCTGGTGACAGATACAATAGATTTGTTATCTCCTGAAATGCCAACCGAAATTCTGAAATGTTTTCTTTCGATTCCAAAAGGTTACTTAAGTAGGTTTCTTATACGTATAATTATCATGCAGCATAGCCCAAAAATATTCCATCAGGTCAAGATGGTGGCGTTTGAACGGGTTTCTTTCTAACAGCCTGAGGAAAGTAAACAGTGTTAACTTTACTACTTAATAAGTATGCATCATCTTCATCGATTCTATTTGCCTGTAAAAATTTATGTTTTTAAAAACAACTGCAGGAAAATATTCTTTCGTGTATTCAGTTCGTCACAAATTAGTCTCCTGTTAACTGTATACTTGAATAAAGGTTATCTTAAGTTTTTTTTAAAAATATTTCTAATTATGGAACCGCTTTTTAAGACCACGAAATGCTCAGTCATAAAGCATCCTGTGTGTCCCTTTATTAAAGCTGTTGATAAAGTATTCAAAATGGTTCACATCAAGCGAAAACTTTTATGAATGCTACGGGACCTCTTCATCTTAACTTAGAGAAAGTTGTGTTTTGCAGAAGATGGACAGCATGTGGTTTGGAGAACCTGAATCCAAGTGTAGCAGCTCGTCGGGTGAGAAATAATTCAGCAATTGATAAACTTTTCTCTTTAAAATCAAAAGTTACCGTTTCATAAAGAATCAAAATTTAAGGAAGATGTAATTTTCTACGAAATGAATACGAGCAAGCATAATTTCGTGCGTGTTTTCTACTAAATATATTTGAATTCAACAAGTCATCTAACATCAATAAGAAAAGTGCCTTCTCCTTAAGTATTCATCGTTTACACGGTCCATTTTTAAAAAAATCGTTCGGAAAAAACTCGTTCAGAAGCCGGCATCTTGACTAGATTGAAATTATTTTGGGATTCCGTTGCACGATGATTAGCTACCATCCTACTTAAGTAAACTTTTTGAATCTAAAACACACTCCAGAATTTCTTTTGACATTTCTTGAGATGAAATTGGTGAATAGAAGGTACACGGTAAACAAAGCCATCTTCGTGGTCATTTACCTCAAAGACGACTAAGTGTTTTCGGTTTGAATGTCTTCAAAACAATCACCCGTTATAAATAAAAAAGTAAGATATTAACTGACGGCACAGGGCGTCAGTACTTGGAAGTCTTTTTGTTCAGTCTGCATAGAAGTCTCGTCCTACACACAATACAACTCGGGTATTCCATTGAGCTTGGTTTTAAACGTACACTTCTTAGTATTTCTTGACAGAAATCCGCGAAAGGATAAGAGATAGGCATCAACGATTCGGTTGTGAACAATCGGTTTTCAGGGTAATTCGTTTAAGGGATACCCTCACACGCACAGCATAATCCCTCGGAGGTTATCGACCTCGAGCATTCCCTTTGGACCCTATTCTCTAATCGTGGTTGAGCCATTTCCAAGTCCTTTGCTCCCCCACCTACATGCACGTATCTGTGAATTTCTTGAATTCTAACACCCCCCAGTGTTCCTCAGTGAGAGTATTATAGAGCAACGAAAGGTTTGCACAGGAAGCTGCCTCATCCACAGGTGGCAGAATCTGTAGCTCAAAGGTTTAAGTCCAAATATTCAATCCGTCTTTCCGAACAAGACTAGGATCGCACAATGAATTATTCCGACCGTCACAATCCACAAGGTCCACTGGGCACCTACTCAAGCGGCCCAGACAGTCAATCCCCGCGGCATCTAACAGGCTTTCACTAGGGTGGCTTGGATCTTACATGCTTCAGAGTGCCATAAAGACCAGCGTAGGAGAGAGCCATTGCAGTCTGACTCACAGTAATTTAGTCGGTCACTCTGCACGCACAGTACTTATCACGAAAACCACGTTAGCCTGTCAGATGGCAGCCTACGAACGATGCGGGATATGTTCGGGATGCGTTGATGGGTTGGCGGTACCCCGTTTAGTCATATTCAACAATGGAAGCTGCTGGAGAGTTCATATTTTAAATGAGGGCGATGCGTGCGTAAACAAGAAGAGCAGGGTTTGTTTTGGATTCATTTGCACCACGTTTGGCAAAGGTTGGGGATATTGGTTGCTGACCTGAGAGGAAAAAGTCTATTTGAGCTATCAGTTTAATCCCCTAGTTGACAAAAGGTTGACTTTATCGGAAGGCGAATCACTGCACGTTGCTCGGTGTTTTAATCGGACTACATAAGAAGGAGGTGTAGACGATATTAAAGTGTGAAAGCCAAAATATTGCCTCCTAGTTAATTTTACGGATCAATTGAGGCTTAAGAATGCTGCACCTTTTCATTTTTATTGGATGCATTTGTTTCTTCAAGCGAAATGAAAACCGCAGACTAACTTATAGATACTTCAGTGGGACAGAGTTGTGGAGCTTTTAACAAAATAACCTTTTAAGAAGCCGAGTAGAATGCTGGAATGACAGAGTATCAGAGACGCAAACAAGTGAGCAGTTGTTACACTTGGTTAGTCATTTGGAATGCGTTATTGCTACTAAGAGCAGGAACCGGAGATGCCTCTTCATAAAAAAAGATCTTCTAACAGCCCGCTAACTAATGACGAAGTAAACTGCACAAATTCGGGTACTTTCAAGTTATCGAAAATTTTAGACGCATAGTGCATTTTTAGAAGAGTGCTGCTTTTCGAAAGCAAAGATTGATTGTTGTGTGGGCGCCAGAGTACCAAATCACCTCCAATATACCGGTTTTGTGCCGTTTAAAGCAAGTCTCTTGAAGTAACGATGATTAAACTAATGCAAAATTTATCTTAACCAATATCTACATTTATATGTATGTACTAAAAGAAAGGCTGAAATTTGGGAAAATTTTTCGTTAGTCTGACCCTTTACGTTGCTGCTTATGCGTTCCACCTCAGAAAAATCAAAAGGGAAACCGGGCTTTTCTCATGGGTTTTATTTGACTTCTAATTAGTTTTATCGGTTTATTTATATTTAAAAAAGCATTCATATTCAAATAGTGACAGAAAACTTTCATAGGACTGTAATAGAACAACTCTTTGTAACCCTAACAATTCAAATAAATATTATGAAAAATTTAATAAAATATCTTTCTTGTAGGAATTTAATAGAACACGACGTCTCCATTTAAATTTATAGCTTGAAAAGGGTACCTTACTTTGTAAACATTTTTCAAGTTCTGAATACTTTTGATTCTGACCTGCAGTTGCGTTTATGCTAAAGGTTTAAAAACTGTTTATACTGTATACTCTATATATACACTGCATGCTTTCCTTTTAAGGAACATCACATACTTATCTACGCTACTAAGATGACACCTTAAAGTATTGAAATATTGAAGAAGATGTAAACCACGCTGTATACTGTACAAGCTAAAATAATAAACAGACAGTTAAGTTACTGTTTGAATATACAGTTAACAGTCTTTAAAACTTTCATAATAAACAATTTTTAAGCCGAGAGGTAACCTTTCTACAAGTATAAAATTTAGGGAATTAATAAGCAACTAAATGAGTAATTGAAAGAATAATTAATTTTGTTTTCTATAAAATATTTTTAACTTTAGTAGGGTAGATAAAAAGTCGTGCTATTTAAGTAGGCATTTTCTTTCCAGTGTTGTTTGTGAATGCGATTGAAAAGAAGCTCATTAAAAGTCGACATCCTGTTGGGACTGATATAGTATGCGAATATGCTACATTATCATCGCTATCAAAATCACACCTAAGTAATTCCTTGTATTTGTAACGCATTGCAAAATTTATTTAATGTTTTGTGAGGTAGGTCAGCCACTGCAGATCTATGAATGTCGTCTCTATTCTGCCATTTTCCATCCACAGCTGATAAATAAATTCCTTGTATTATATCATTTATATCTTTAGTCTGTTAATGCCTGACCTAGGGGCAAATTGTTATCACAAACCAGGCGTAAAATAGAGAGAATTTCGCAATAGCTTATTGGTGAGACAGTTATACGAAGATATAAAAAAGCTGATCCTGAATTTCATGAACCGATTAAAACCGATCAGTTAATAAATTAATTCGATCAACAATGAGTCATATGGGAGTTTGACCCTACACACGCATTTGCGGTATCGAATAATTCTACTTTTATTTAATTCGCGTGAAACATCGGAAACTATTGTGTTTTTCGGAAATATGACTAGCTAAGCACGTGGCAGCCGGTTAATTTATGCTTCATACCAAAACCTCTAAAATTGGTTATCACTGCACTTGAAAAGAGGAATTGGCGATAACCGGAAGATATTTTGAAGAGTTCGCACATCGTTCTGACGGCAACTATGCCTCATTTTAGTGATTTTAATATATATTTTAGGGCGGAAAACGCCTTTGCAGTCTTATGTGTGTAACCGCAGACCGGAAAGTCTGATAGGTATGGTCATTTTTAATGTATCAAAGTGTGAAGTAGCAAAAATAACATTAATTGTCACTTGCGGCCAGTTAAACACTTAAAAGCTCGCAGCCTATAAACTGCACCCACCGAAAGCCCGAAGGATGCGATGTAACCTTGTAGACAACTAAGTGAAGAGGACGCACCAACTACGTTGAATTTTCTTTCGGAAACGGACTTCAATTTTAGCCAACTGTTTTTTTTGCGCATTTTGGGTGCGGTGCTTGAGGAGACGTTAGCCAGGAGGCCGCTTACAGACGCATGTGTACCGAAAACACTAATAAATGCCTTCTTAAATGATTTTTTCGTTCTCCTGACAAAATGCGTTTTCTACAGAACTGAAGAGTTGAAAGCCTGTTTCCATGACCCATTTTGGACTGACAGTAAGACCAATTCGTGAGCAGAAGAAGAGATAAGGTGCTCAGATGGGTAGAAAACATAATTCTCAAGGTTGATTATTAGTCGTCAGCACGCTTTAACTTTCTGCCAAAGGATGATTTATTTGTAGGATCTAGGCCCTAAAATTAAAAACAGTACGATCAGTTGCATGGGCATGACGTTCTCTAACCAAATCCTTATGGTCAGCGTGCATTCTTGCCTTCAGGTTCCATTGTACAGCTCCTACAGGCAGTTGCTTCGCCATAAGCAATCATTAATGAGGGCACTGAAAGCCTCATCGTGGAGAGGATGAGGCAGTGATCCATCCAACCGTCCACTTCACAAAGCGCCGTGGCTTCTTCCCCTCCGAACGAAAACCTATATCAGCAGCCACCAGCGTCGCAAAGGGGCTTCAGCAACATTGCTTTTTCCTGCGTCAGAAGGTGGAAGGTCTTAGTGAAGGCAAGATAGCATTCGTTGCAGCTTCGCAGAAGGAGCAGGTTGTTGCTGTTGCACATCCCGATTTCATGGGGGCCTAGCGCTCTCTCCGATGACGCATGATATGGTCCGATGTGAGCATTATAGTCACCAATGGCAATCGGCTCGGTTGCTTTCGGCCTCCTTACTAGAAGTGAGTGTGAGTCTTCTTAGACTTGATGGGGCATAGCCACTGACAATAGCGGTGACTTTTGTTTCCAAAAAAACGCCAGTATAGGCTAATGAGACGATCGTTTCTGCTCTATGGCAGCCGGGGCAGTCGTTCCACTACGTCATTCGGATGGCAAAGGCGATACCAGCGTCGCGTCACCCCACCTTTTGGCGCCCGCTCCCGGCACCCACCTCTTACAGCTAGCCCCGTTCAAAGAACCGAGTATCGCTCAATGCAGCGAGGCCCCCTTGTGATATGCGTCCTCCTTCTATGCGACCGGGTTTCCCACTGATTATCTAAAAACAAACGAGAATTCCAGGCTGCCAGAGTAAGCAGAGTCCATCTAGCAGCCACCTGGGTAGGGAATAGAGGGATGGGAACTTGGATAGCTTTCCCTTGTTTTGAACTGCGTTTCTAGCCCCTTCCCGTTAGAGGAGATAGACTGTGCTACCCCTAAATATGGAGGCTTAGGTAGCCGGAAATGCATTATGGGTTACGGCTTTGTTTCGTGGAGGAACGATCCAAGGCCAAACTACACCCTCTCTGCAGAACATTTTTAAGAGGGGAGGGCGGATAAGGGATGGTAAGAAGAGCAGAATTGCTGGGCAAGTTGACACACATTACCCAGTTCCCTCGCCTAGTTTAGTCCACCTGTCGAGGGGGTTACCAGGGTTGTGGTCGCTAGAAAGAGCCAGCCTTCGCGGAGCCAGAGATGAGAGTTGAGTACGAGATAAGTGCTGTGCAGATAGTCTACCAACTTCACGAGGCATATGATGTGACCTCTTACTCCCTAGCTGAATACCCCTACACCCCTTGTCAACTCTAAAAGAACGTTTATGTGGTAGCTGGCATTTCCTGCCCTTTTCTTTTGTTAAAGGAACGAAGATAACATTCAGTGGTCGCTTTTAAATTCGCTTCTATTCTTGAGTGGAATGCTCTGCTACAGGTGGAGTTTTAGGTGATTGAGTAGGACGTGGACAAATATATTGCCTGGAATTTTGGGCAAGCTGATCCCTCTATGGTTGTCATGGCTTTGTCGGTTTCACTTCCTTTTTTATAGGTGGTTTATGATGGCGTCCTTAAATTACAGGGGTGTTTTCCTTGGTTCCATATCTCCTGGACTAACGGAAACTTTTTCAGCGAACTGAAGGCTGCCATGCTTGTAAACATAAGCTGATATTTGTTGCTTTTCGGTTTGACAACTGATAAGAAGCTTTGATCGACTCATCCACTAACTGAAGGAGGATATGCAAAAAATGTACACAAGAACTATCTATTTTCAAGTTCCTATGCCAGTCTGAGCAATAACTGCAGTCTGACCGCCACACCATCGGAGGCCCGCAAATGTGGAATTACTATGTCATGTCATTGGGTATCGCACGCGACTGTCCGTCTAGCGAATTGACTGCTTCAACCCCCACCTGTGCAAAATAAACGTCGCTATCGTGTGGCCACGGGTGTGATCAAACGCATGAATATCACATAACTTCACATCCAGTTAACCATGGCTCTGGACTGCTGGTAATAATCGGTGATGTAGATGGACTAATTATGCTACGACATCATGGCAGCATCAAAGCTGGGATCGTAGTGAAATGTCACTGAACGTAGTTGGGATACCCAATTGAAGGAATTTGATTTTATTATTCCCTTCGATTAATTTCAGCGCAATGCGCAAGGATAGGTCCGTATTTTTAGTATCCACCTGATGCCCTCGACCGGCATAATGAACACGAATCGGGCTGAAGCTGTGATGCTTTTTGGGGAATGGGTTTTGGAATAAACGCAGGTGTGCAATGATATCTCCCTGATAACAAATGACACAGAAGAAGAACCAGCAAATCACTTTCAAATGGTCATTTATGGCTACAGCTTAAGCAGATATTTGTCGCCTGGGACTCCTAACCCTCCAAAGAATAAGTCATTGTGAGATTTCACTGTCTAAGGATACCTTAGTGACATAAAACTAGAAATCTGAAGATAAAAGTGGGCGCAAGAGGAATTTAACCTCCTCAAGAATGTCATGTTTGTTGAAAACGTCAAAAATCCACAGGTAAAATTACATCAGAATCATAGTTGCATCTTGGGTACTGTCTCGCTTAAAAGGAAAGATGCTGTTCAAACACCGCCACCTTTTGGGTTTAGACTTTAAAACTATTACATGAGTCCTGGTCAGAGATAACTGCATCAGCAGCGGAAGTGGATGTCAGAGAACAGTGCTGGAGGCACAAAGCTCGGTATGCAGACGCCAGGCCAACACGCCTGTTTACTCAGTACCCATTATTCAGACCCAAGATTGAGTCAACGCCCGTTTCGACTTTCCGCCGACTTCAGCGGTTGCAAATATAAGTGATCAACTTGGTTTCGGGGTAGGGACATCAAACTTGTGAATATTGGTTAGATTGAGTACGCTGATAAAATTGGAACGCTCCCATCCTGCTGTATTTTCGTTGTACTAGTTGTAAAATCCATGTTATTTTGAAAACAGCCCTTGTGAGCGCAGGAATATTTTCTACGATCTGTAAACTGAGTGAACGATGATAGGATGACCATTTGTCAGTAAACGGGGTCAGACGTAAAGTAAAATCGCTGGGATGTTCAGAGTTCTGTGGAGAATGTGTCATTAGATAGACTTATGAAAGCGCTGCTCAGATCAGAAATTACGTTGCCACATATGGCAACTTTAAATAATCTGACGACCTCCATAAGTATATTCTATTCACTCAGCCCTTTTCAATTCATAGGCATAACTTATGGCACCCGAGGACTGCTTATGTACCAAATATATAGCTTACATTGTTATTGATTGTTCTATCACGAATGACGTCACCTTCAAAGTTCGGGCGGTGGGATTTGAGCATGTCAGTGCATCAGTAAATATACTTCAAATGTCATTTCTATGTTTTTAAGGCCAATAATATTTCCCTGTGTCATTTTTTATAATACAGTCCAACCTTTTGACTCTCTTCCTGACACTTCGCCTTCTGAACGCTCGCAGTCCCCACTCCCCATTCGAATCCGTTACTGATAAGCTTTTTAAATGTTTGCATTATGCTCGATGATTCTGTTCTTACTACCTGAAGTATGTGATCTTTATATGCCGTCGCACATTTCTCTCCTGCCCAGATCTCTTGTCATTATTCAGCCTTAGTTAAGAGGGATTCCCTCTTCGTAAGAAGCACGTTTCATGTGAGCATTGCTCCGCTTGCTTTTTTGCTTTAGTCTAGTCCATATAAACGTATGTTACAACGGTGATGCACTACGTTGATCGAACTGTCGAAATAGTGCTCATCCTCTATGCAGATTACTCGTTACGACATCACCCTCTCAAATCGGACGTGAGTTTCTTCCGTTGAAAATCAGTTTACCAACAAACATTTGTACTAACTGAGACTAGATTTCTGACGAGTAATATAATAACAATGCAGAAACTAAAATCTGATTGACCACCTTTTTTACATTGTTGCCTGCATTTACGGATTTTTTTTCAGTTTATTTATGTGTTGATTGACAGGGAGATACAAGCTGGAAAGTTTTAAATGGGTCATTTCAAGTAGCGCATACCCCAGGTTCTCCGCTACGCTATATCCCTCAATCCGCCTAAGATACTCGAACTTGGACTGCCGAGAAGCAAGTTCCGTGAAAACCAACTTTCGCGCAACACCGCATTTGCACCTTGCTGAAGGAGAGCTTGCGCGTAAAAGCTGCATATCCTTTGAATGATGCGTAGCCTATAGTATGTAATGCGGTGTAAAGACCGGTGTCTGAAAAAAGGGCTTACAAGTGAAGATATCGTAGGAAGAATAGTTGAATACGTGAAATTCTGTTCGCACCTTGGTAATCTGAGATAGGGTTAAAATACGCATGCTATTTATAGTGGAGACTTAAGAGCCTATAGCGGGTAGAAGTAACATGAAAGCTAGTAGTAGTTCTGGACTTCTGAAAGGTCGGGTATCCGAATCCACCTGCGAAAGCCTTAGTTACAGACCAGGGCATTGACGTGAAGCTGTCAAATATCTGCATCATCCCAATAGAGGTGAACGAAATTTTCACCAAAGACGAAAAAGACTGGAAGAAGACCGGCTTATTAGCCGTCATCAGCCAGCCATACCCAACCCCAGGTGTTGTGACATCCGATGCCCTAATGCGCGACCTGTTGCTTAGAGGTTAAGCTAATAACGAGTCCTTTGAATATTAAACAAACCAGATAACATATGCATTCTGGCCTGAGAGTCGAAAGCACAATTATATGTGACTTGTAATATCCCCTGACTTTCCATTGAAGTGAGAATGAAGGATGTCACAGTAACAATGCAAGACAATTACGTTGGTCCTTAAGAGACAAATACTTCAATCAGCCTCTTCGGGAAAACCTATAGCTTTACCAGACTGAACTTAAAAGTGGCTGAACAAAACAGGCTTCCGGTGCACTACTACAGTCCAGTTTTCTTTGCAGGTTCCCATAACTGTACGCTATCTGTTTTGGCCTAGGTGGAAGGGTTCAGGCTAAGCTCCCGAGACTGTACACACGTTTGCCGCGTGAGAAGACACGCAGACCGACGACCCACCGAGAAGGCTGTGGAGCTGTGCTATAGCGAGGATTGAGGTTGTTGTTTGCATCCTGAACGACAACAGACAAGTACAATAAGGATAACTTATCCGACCCTCTCAACAGGACATGATATCATGAACCGCTGGAGTACAAGTGGCTTCGCACAAAGTTTCAGATAAAATATGTTAAGATTTATAGTTAGCTTTAAGCTGGAGTTTAGGGTGAGATTTAAGTTTAATGTTAAGGTTAAAGTCGATGGTAACTTGAGGTTTGTGTTTAGGGTAGAAGCAGGGTTAAGATTAGGCCCAGGCGCATGGCACGTCCCTGACTCGCTGGTGTAGCGTGGGAGTAAGTCGTCAGGACGGCAAACGCACGAGTCGGTTAGGGCGGCTTCTACTAGGGGTAGTATTAGAGTGAGGACACGGTAATATTTACCCTTTTTCTGAATTATGCGCCAACCCACCTTTACTTCTTCGGTGGGACGCTCCCAGGATGCCCAGGTCCTGTTTAGGCGGCCATATAAGTAAGCCTTACCGTAAGTTCTGCTTTGGAGGACCTGGTTTTCCCTGTCAGTCGAGCCCGCCTGCAGGCCCTGCTAAATCGTTAGGGGAAAATGTAGGGTAATTACCTTAACAACTAAGTAGTAAACCTTCAGATCGCTACGCAGTGCGTTCTGAAGCTTTTGAATATAAAATCCCTGTCCGCTCTTTATGTACAGGTAAATTTTGAATTCTCTAACTTTAAACATGAAATCATTTAGGAAGAAAGCAACCCAACCACTCTTGCAAGTTTTCGAAATATGAGTGAAACTCTCATTTCACTAGACACATAGAGACCGGTTTTCTTACTCAAAAATAGAAGATTCTTCTTCCCCGAGCACCCACTAGCGTTGACGGCAACTTATTTTTATCTGAATTTCTATGGCGCGAGCGGGCCTAAAGCCACTTTCCCTGAATGTTTAGGACTAACCACTGGTTAGTAAAGTACGGCAACTCTCCTACCTTGACTGAATGTCTGTTTATCTGTTCTTATCCTGCGATGCTAGTTTATTTTGAGCAGTCTGAGTGGGTCTACGCGATACCCCACTTAGCCCTGCTTCCTCCGTGTAGCTTTTTGCAGACACTTGGTCTGGGTCTTTATGCTCGCAGACCTTCTGGTAAAAAGCAAGATCATAGTGGAGTTTACTGATTTCTCAATAACTTAGGTCCTTTCAGTAACGCCCTGTTTAACTGGCAGTTGAGCCTCCTTTTGTGCTCCGATTTGTTTTGGTCTGGTGAGGTTTCCTTTCAGGTAATAGGCATCCGAATAGTCAAGCAATTTGTGAGCTACGAGTGGATGTGAATGTCCGCATTCCAGGTGTGTGTATAAGTGAAGAAGACGGTTGTTCGTTCACTGGAATCACGGCTTTATTCATCTGAGCTTTTGAACTCTTAATGGATTTCCATCGTCAGAGATAAAACAGCAACATAAACGAGTAATATTTATAGAGCAGGGGCCAATCAGACACTAGGGGCGCCAGTCCGGAGGTGACTACGCGGCAGGGAGCAGCAGCTCCCCTTCCTTGATATACTCGTCAGACGACGTCCCAACGGCGAAATAGAAACGGCTGTCTATAGGAAAGTGACGAACACCATAGAGCTTCTCAATTTTCACAGCAACCATCCGGTGGCTCATAAATAAAGCTGTGTGAGAATCCTGTTCAAACGCATCCCGACTCATTGCAGCACACCGATGGAAAAAACACACGCGAGGTCCGTTACCTTCGCGACCAGTTTATGCGGAACGGCTATCCGAAGGCGTTCACAAGCCAATGCCTACGTGTTCGGCCCCGGAGGACCCAACCAGAACCAACCCCTACGGTATGACATGCGATGCCATACATCAAGGATGTGTCAGAAGCGACCGTGTGCATTGTTGCGAGACTTGGTGTCGGAATTGCACGCCAACCCAAAGCTACCATGTGCAGTTAGATCACGAGAATCAAGGACAAATTATATCGTAATCAACAGTCGGGGGTAGTGTATCGCATCCCGTGCCAAAACGTTCCTGTAACTGCACAGGATAGGCTGAACGTATGCTTGGATCGCGCATACACGAGCATAAGCTTGCTGTGAGACGGGGTGACGGTTTATCGCAAGTGGATACCCACACCTACGAAACGGGTCATGGGTTTAACTTTGCTGCCACGAGGATAATCACCCCCGCCAGATGCAAGACAAGCCGAGAATCGATTGAAGCCTGGGCCTCCGATGAGAACTTGGTCAATCGATTTATCGATCTGGTGGTAGCATACAGGGCCCGGCGTAGTCACTTCCGGAATGGTGCCACTGATGCCTGATTGGCCCCTACCCCCTATAACAGTTAATCGTTTTTGTTTGCTTTTTATCACTGATGATGGACTCCAGTAAGAGTTTCGAAAGCTCAGAAGAATAAAGCCATGATACAAGTGAGCAAACAACCTTCTTCTTCTTCTTTTTTTTCTTCTTCTTCTTCTTCTTCTTCTTCAATTTGTTAGCTACCAGAAATTGCTCCTCTAGTGTCCCGTGAACTGTATGGAAGGTAGTGTCTGATTCTGGTGAACGAACAACCTTCTTCTTCTTCTTCTTCTTCTTCTTCTTCTTCTTCTTCTTCTTCTTCTTCTTCTTCTTCTTCAATTCTTGTTAGCTACCAGAAATTGCTCCTCTAATGTCCCGTGAACTGTATGGAAGGTAGTGTCTGCGAAAAAGTATAGCATTAAACTGATTGAGTGACATCTGAAGGCGGTTATCAGTGGTGAGCAGTCTTGCAAGTTTAAGTTGGTCTCAAAAAGCTTACGGTGAACAAGAAGGCTTTCAAATCGCTGGAGGGTTGATGCTTGATCATCGTTCTTTGTTTCTTGCCGAAATGTTTTTCATCAACCTGAGCAAGTCCGGTTACCTTTTAGAATTGTGTCATATAATCGAACTTGGGAAATATCATTAGTCTGGAGGTCGGTAAACAGCGACCAGAATACCTACAAAACTATCATTGGAAAATACATCGCTGACAAGGAAAAACCGTAGCCTTGAAGAGACTACCTAGAAAGGGAGCGTGGCAGGCCGCTTCTGCTGACATTCACTGGCAGCAAGGTTGATGTTGTTTAAAACTGACTGAATAGCACTTGAGTGAGTGAGATCACAGTGCCCATCGCTTCTTGCGGTTAGCAAAGGACGAAGTCTGGCACTCGGCGTCACACGTGTGCAAGCACGCTGTCTTTGCCATACAAATGGTGCTAGAAGTGGTTTGGTCTTTACAACCGTCTGACCACGGGCAGCGCCTTCCTACATGAATATGAAACTGTTCCAACGCCGACTGTCGATGTTATCACAGTTATCCAATAATGTAAAGGGCTTCCGATGTCATAAGTATTCCGACCACTTTTCGGAAATCTGTAAAGACTCGCCATCCCGACACTGAGAATTCACGTGCTGTAGGTTGTATACATTTAAACCTTAAATTTTGAGTGCCTGTATTATTTGTAGGTGTGCTTCAAAGTATGTTTCTGGAGAAAATTCCTTAATTTTGCCTTCCCATCAGCCGTTGCATTATCCTTCTGTTTACCGAGACCAAAAAGGCAAATAAGGGAAGGCAAAAACTAGCCACAGCTGATGATGTAGGGCTTCCGATCTCAACTTTTTTATGCCACGAAAATCATGGGGCAAATGAGATTTCTTAAATATTACGAAGGAGTTTCTTCCTCTTCCCATTATGGGATTTTCATCGTAGTCGCTAGTCTTACAGCATGTGAAAGTGGATACTACCGGAGAACGGCTAAATCGAAGCACTGTCCCCAGGTTATATTATTCGTGGATAGATTTCTGTCAAATTTTAACAATAAAAAGATTCTTTGATCCATTTACCGAGAATTTTATGTAAGAATTGATAAAGTTTGGATTCAGATTAGTTAACAGATCAAAGTTGATAATTTGGGAAATAAGACGGGTTAACCAACGCGTTGACATTTAATCGTGTTCCCGTAGGCGCACCTTATTTTTCAAATATGGGTTCCTTCTACGAAGTCCCGAAGAGTCTGCTTACGTTAACCAGTTACCTTGAAGACAAATTGTACTTAATTTTTTCCAAAGGAATCCAGTGAGCGTAAACACGTTGACTAGAGCTAGTATACGCGTTTCCATTTAAGGCTTCATTTCAAGGAATACTGAATAAATAGATGGCAGTTTGGATGTGATTCCCAAAGCATCAATCGATAGAAGAGGACAATTTATATGGGCCGGCCTGGGCTTTAAAATAGGGATTGGTAATGCCTTCTGAGACCTGGAAGGTGCTCTATAAAATTTGCACTATAAGCCAAGCGGATCCTGTTCTCCATAGAACCTGCTTCTTAGTTAGTTCCCTCCGCCTTGGAAGGGTCGATCGCCATGCTGGGTCGCGGTTGTGCCAATTTCTCGTCATTGTCTTATCTACGTAGAGGAACTTCGGGTAACGAGCAGCCCCATCTACGAGTATTTTAGGCGACGAGCGAGCCACTCACAGAAAATGTGTGTCGGTTGGCGAGTGATCGCTCAGTAAATGCGAAAACCACGTGGTGCTTCCTAGCGCTCCCGCTGCTTATCTCAAATTCTCAGACGCCTTCGAAGACCGTGATGTTGCTTTATCGCACAGGATAAGCATACTTCTGCATTTAGTTTTGCTTTTCTTTTTTTTGTAGTTTATAATTTGTATTATAATTTGCTTATAATTTGTAACATTATAATTTGTATTATAATTTGTATTATAATTTGCTTATAATTTGTAACATACGATGTCGCCAAAGAAGCTGCTTGCTAAAGATAGCGTTGTCAAGAGGAAGAAAGACACAATTGCTGAAGATTTGAATAATGAAAGAATAGCAAAGCACGAGCGTGGTCTTTGTGTAACTGAACTCATCAGTGATTATGACAGATCCTCATCAACAGTCTGCATCATCTTGAAAAGGAAGGAAGAATTTACGAAGCCTTATATGGCTAAAGAAGTTACCAAGGTTACCAGGCAACGTCTGAAACCCCTAGAAGATGTGGAAAAGCTGCTGGTGGTCTGGATGAATGAAAGCGAATAACATGGTAATAGTGTCTCTGAAAATATTAGTTGTGCTAAGGTAAAGGTGTTGTGTGTGGACTTTGACAGGAAGACACCAGGATCGTCGTCTTAAGACGAAAAATCTTTAAGGCAAGCCGGGGATGGTTTGAGAAATTAGCGAAGAAAAGCGATATACACATTGTTGTGCGACAAATTTGTGCCAGAGTTTCAGGAATTCATTGCTCCAACAAGACAAACCAATTGTCAATAGATACGCTCTTTGGAAAGGTAGAGAAAAGATGAACAAGAGATAGTAAACAGCAACCCAGTGAATTTAAATTCACAAGAAGAGAGAGAGTGCTCAGAGGTGGATTCTCCTTCCACACCGTAACCCCTTTTCTCCTCCCAAGCTATCATTTGTCTCCCGCAAGCCAGCTACGACCCTTCATAAGGTAAAGTACAACCAAGAACAGTAAAAACATGTATAACAATAACAAGTATTATAATTAATTTATGAAATTTCATAGTGACGTTTTTCGGAGTGAAATGGATTTATTTATTGCTATTATTTTAAATGGGGAAATTCGTTTCGCAAGGCGGGCGTTCCACAAGACAACGGGACCGTGACGGATTAAATTCGGTAACCGAGGTTCTCTGTATTTGTTTACCTGTTCGGCTTTTATATCGAGATGTGTCGTGAAACTTCATGTGGAATATATATCTCCTGCGTACTTGATCCAATAATTGAAATTAATAGGAATCTGGATTGGGGTTTTCCCAGGAGCTCCTCATTCACCAGCGACCACCTACGACCTTAAGTATTTCCATTCCTTCTCGATGTCGTCACAAATAATATTATTTTCGAAAATACGCATAAAATTCTTCCATATACAAAAAATTGAGCAAGAATTGCGTTCTCCTTAATCCCTAGACGTCATAAATCCCTTGAGAATTATATCAAAGACAGACAAATGGAACTTAAGCAGCATGATCCCTGCAAGAATTAAAAAAGCATGTTTATTGTCCTCAACTTTCAAACTCGTGGAGGAATCCATCCACAGAGGTAATGAGAACAACAGAAAGAGGAACACTTAAAGGGGACCCAAGCTAATCAATGATCAATGATGCAATTGCAGAGGTGTCCGCACAGGGCTCAGTATGCCAGCACCAGATCGACACATTGATTGATTGAGTTTCCATTCAAAGTCCAGGACTCAATTTATCCTCCGTTTGTTTGGTTTCCGACTTGGGCGATGATTTTTACGGCTGAAAATTTGAACTCAGTCCGTTTCGTAGGTTTGGATTGCCTTTTGCGATAATTCATCACCCTTGCGTACAGCTAGCTTATGTTTATGTATGCGCGATTAGAACAAGCCTTCAGTTTAACTTGTGTATTTATGAGGACAGTTTAGACATGGGGTGTGATACAGCAATCCACACGTCTCCTCCTTGGGAGTTTATTTGTTTTTAATCTGCATGACACTACTGCGCATGAAAAATTTTGGCCCTGTGAGCTTTTCCAACACCTAGCTCCGCAGTAATGTGCTCGGCTGATTTTGGGACATCCTTTCTGTTTGGATCCTTGGGGTACGAACACGTAGGCACTGGCGTATAGATGCCTTCAGCATATCTGGCCCCTATGCAGTAAACTCCAGACTAGTGTCATTGATTGTTGCTTAGCTTTTATACCCTTTAAAAGTAGCTTTTTATGTTGTTGCTACTACCTCGAATGATGGACACCTGCACGACTTCAAAAGTCAAGAATAGTAAATAAATTGTTCCGTTGTTCGACCAGTCTCCTTCTCTACACTACTAGAAACACCGGGAATTAAAACATGCACATTTCGTCATGACAACGTCAGATAGCTTACAGCTGGGATGTGAGGCAACAGCATATGAACAGCTTCGTTTTCTTTATAAATGCCTTCAGGACATACTAACGCCATAATACAAAGGTTTCCATGTCCTGTCAACACAATCTTCATGTGATCCACTTGTCGCATTAGCGTACATTTTCCTTCGATTGACGAATACTCTAACGTACTTCAATGTGCATCATGATGCATTAAATGACATGTAACACCAAGCTCCTTCTTGGCTGGCCAGGGTTCAGAATCCACAGAGGTTTAACCTGAAATCCACCAAGCAGATAAATGTCTTCCAAGAAGTCACTTGAACGAAAACATTAATCCTTTTTGTCCAGGTGAGTAGTACATTACGTGACCTTTTTCTATAGCAAAAATCTTACGAAAGACTGCTTAGCACTCACAGACCTGCAAAAACAAGTAGACCAACGCTTTTCAATAACAATGAACGATTTTAATCGAATTGAAAACAAACAAGACCTATTAAAAATAAAATAAGGTCTGTTTTTATAAAAGTAACCTGCTTGCTTAGACCTTGCTTCATCTAATTTACCCGGAGACAAAATCTATTTCAGTGCAGGAAGTTCCATTTGGTGACACTGGAGTTTACACTACTCTCTTTTCACATAAAAACACGCGTCTAGGATAAATATAAGCATAGGAATCCTCCGGGATACAAAGTAACATAGACGTCCTCTCAAATTTGCAAACATTTTAACGGATTAACATACTCTGCACTCAAAGAGGACATTTTCCTTATTAGACTATACAAATAAAGAAAATGTTTAGCATTTTAAGTACGCACAATTAAGCGTTTCAATTTACATCATTACGTTTCCATAGTGAAACTGTCTGCTAATTGTGCCGTGCAGGCACGCCGATTGACGTAAATAGTCACAAAAGTTTAAAGTAGTATATTGAAATCGGAAAAGATCGCGAGGGATTTCTGAAGTCGAACCAGGAATCCACTGTCCATGGGCTTCATTGCCCTTTCATAATCGTGCAACCCCTCTTGTCCTTGAAGGCAGGTAAGACATTCCACTTACAGTCACCTGCACAGGCGATGGGGTCTCGATTTAAATTCGCCTTCCTCGAATAACCAAGGATTTCATTGTGTTTCACCTTGAAATACTCTGACACCATATATATGTTTATTCGGCTGCTCAAAAATGGCTATTCCCCAAGAAGAACGCAGTGGTCACTGAGGTCCATAGACGCGTAGTAACGTAAGCTACAAATGGACATTACTCAAAAATTTGATAGGGCTGTCTGTTGGCCATTTATTGGGTCCTACCCTGGCTGCATCAGATGATGTTTTTTTAGAAATGTCGCTTTCTCGCTTCATGTGTTTCGTTTTATGTTTTGTCCTTTGACATTTCCTTTTTTCTCCAAATATGCATGCTTTTATTGATCAGCATCGTTAAATGGGATTATTTCTTGCTGTGCTGTTATATCCATGTGAACATCGAGACCTCACAGAAATCTTAAAAATCATGTTTTCGATGCCTAAAATGCGTTGTGTCTGAGAGCACTTGTTTACCTCGACAAGGTTCAACTTCGTCACATGTGCCGGAAAAACATCAGTTTTTGGGGTTCATCGTCCGTTTTTTGCCACACCCGACGGAGCGCAAATCCTTTTTTTCAATATGACTGTCGCGAAAAGCAAAATGTGTCAAAACGTTCTCATTAGATTACTATTTTCACCGTACTTATTGTTTGATAGATGCCCCCTGATTCCAGATGAGGGTGGCCTGGAGCGCTGACTTCAACGTGATTCATATGGACTTCGCATATGCTTGAGACATCTATGAAACAGTTAGTTTAAGGATCTGACGCAAAACTTGTGGGTAGTTAGATGATTGGGCAAACACACATTTTTATCACAGAGTGAAGTCCCATGATCGACTTTGGTAAGAAACAAAGAATCATTTGCCCCTAAGGGTGGGTCTTAAATAAGTTGAAAAGTTCCTGTACGGTAAGAATTGACTCTCGGACGCAGTAGGAGACAAGGATTTCGAGGTCGCTGAGCTTCCAAGATAGGCCTCGCGAAGGTTTATTAATGAGTGTTCCGCTCGCAGTTTATTTCTGTGAGAATATTTTCTTAAAAAATCAAGGACAAAAAAATATAAACTTCCGAAAACTTTAGACATCTGAAGTAGTAGAATACGCTTTTACGCAAAAATTCCAAGAAATCGACGTGGCGTAGTACTATTCATTCATTCCTGGCGTTGCTGATAGCTATGAATGGTAAGTGATTAAGGATCATCCATATGGTTGACTTTCGCGTGACATCTCCATGGTAAATGAGGAGCCCACCTCTTATCTAGGGAAAAGGCGGTGTTGTACGTGGGCCAGGTCATGTATGGCTCGAGTAGACGGGCTCTCAAACATTCCCAGTCACTCAGTCTAGTCTCTGTGCCAGATGACTGACCGGTTCAGGCAGTAGATTGGTGTATGTGAGGGAGAAGAGTGAATGAGGTGGACGCTGGGGACTCCGTCCCCACAGAAGTCAGCACATTTATTTCACTCTAAAAAATCATCACACGTTTTAAAGCTAAAATTGGTGTGTGGAAAATCGTAGCCTGGAAAACTACCATCTGACTGGCTAGCCTGGCCGTTTCATGGTGGAGTCAAGTTGCGATGGGTCCTTTTAAATGTGGTCATCATGGCGCTCCTACTCCTATAGTTCCCGAGAGGTCCCGTTTTTGTTTCTGTGAAAACCATGTTGCATTGTGCGCCGACCAGGTAATGTGTGACATGAGTTGAATTGCCATTTGGCTTTGTTGCCCACAGCACCCGAGTCCGCCCCGTTCATCTTAATTCGGCCCTTTCAACAGGCCCAGGTGGGTAAACCGGAGAGTGTGCGACCGACGGTACGCAAGTCTGCCGTTGCAATAAACAATTTACACGCAAGTCATGGTCTTGCGTACGCCATGCTGTAGTGTACACGGTGGCTAGCGTCGTTCGCAACCTTCGAAGTATAGATTTTGTTCTGGGACCTAGGGGAGTCAGAAGACCGTCGAAATCTCTTGTGCCTGTTTCTGCATTGGCATTCATTGCCGTCATTGTCTGATCCTCAGTTGTGGACTGCCTGCCTAGAACTCTTTAACGCCGTCGGTTGCGGTGCGCAAATAAAGCGTGGTTCACCACAGAGACGGTCGTGCATCGACTGGTAAATGCTCGTTTTGTCCAGGACTTGTGGTATCACCCTGGTCCCTTACTCACTCCAATTATTTCGGTATCATCTCAGTGAAATGCGGCTCAGTGTTATTCCACCAATGATAAAGTTCGATTGTTTGCTTAGCCCTGGTGATTTAAATTAGGCGTTTCCGTGGTCAAGCAGGGGTTTTAGAGCTGTAATTCGAATGATGAGAGCTGCAAAGGACCCGAAAATAACTTGTGGGGTTTTGCCTTAGGGGAAAATGTCACTTGTTTTTCTGTCTGTGCCAATATTATCATTTCAGGTTGGCGAATAAATTAATTTCCCAGGACGCATTGCTACTGACTGGCAGAGTTCGCCAAGGGAACCTGTTGCCCTGCTCATTAAATAACTCAACCCCTTTGAAATGAATTATGAAAAGGCTGTGAAGGGAAGACTTTAGGACCCTAAATTTTTCCATCATTAAGTTAACTCTGTTTTGAGTGAACCCACACGCATCTAGAGTAGGTGTGCCACCTCCTAAAAAGTTAACCGAAATTATGCTACGCGTTTTTGATTCAAAAAGATTACTTGAGTAGGGTTGTTATATTATTTATCATACATCATGTGCCCCCTATAAGGGCCACGTTGTTGATGCATTGGACCAACACGGGGGCCACATCAGGGCATGGCATGCGTTTTTCGGGGTGGGCTCCCATAACAAATGCCGAACATGGGGGGTATGGTGGCACGCCTAGGGGTGGTTAGGTCCTAGGTGCCCCGGCCGCGCCAACCACCTGCGTCCTCTCCCGCCTCCGGTCTTCTTGACTCAGTCATGACACCGGGCTCAGGTGGGGGAGGAGAGAGTGCGTTAATGCAACGCAAGTCTACTATCACTTAAAAGTAATCCCCGTGCAAGTCACTGTCTCTACACCACGCTTCTGTGGAGCATACGGTGGACATCGTCGGACAACGACGGTTGAACTGTCATCATACATCATAATCCCAATAAATCAATCAGTATCAATCACATCAATCAATCAGCATCAATCAATCAATCACATCAGCAGGCTGGGTTTTGAACGAGCTTCTTTTCGGTCGCCTGTAAAAATGACTATTTATGTAGTTTGATATTCCAGTTGATTTTTAAAACCATTTTAACCCTTATATTTTATTGCAAAAATACACACAAAATATTATTTCTGGCAAAAATTACGTCTTTTGCGCATTTTATACGAGAAGAAAGTGTATCCAACGGTCATTCAATTTCCCTTTTAAATTTCCTAATAATTTGAAACCCACCTGCCGTTATATTTGACTTACAGGTTTGCAAACTGCATGCTGTATAGATTCCCTTGAGGGAAAATCACACATATTTCTTACAGTTCGTCAATCGATTTCGACGAGGTCCACCGTTTTCTCCAGAGCATTGTAGTGCAGGGATGGTGAATAGAGCATGGGTTAATTTTAAGTGATAGTAGAGTTGCGCTGCAGCTACCGCACTCTCTCTTCCCACCTGTGTCCGTTTTAGGGACAGAGTCAAGGTAACCGAAGGATGGGAGGGGGGGTCAGACGAGACATTTATCCTACGCAAATCGAAAGACGTCATTCAATGCGCATAAAATTTTGTAATGGATGGGGTACCATATTGTATAGTTTTTAAGCAGTATTAGTAAATGGATGAACACGGAGCTTTATGAACGGTCATTTTACGGTCATAAAAACGCACTAGTAGAAAGTATTTAAAGAGCTTACAGGTGGTCTTTTTAACGAATAGAATTTAAAGAAGGCGCAAGTTGTATCACGTGAGTACAAGAAAGCTGTTTTGCGTTTTCTCGAAATTCTACTTAAAGTTATAAGAGTACTAAAAATCATTGGAATATATGCATGTTACGTAAGCATTTATTTTGACATAGTGTGGCGTTTGCAGGAGTTTGGAAAGGCGCTCATTCGAAAGTTGGCATTCTGAAATGATTTAAATATTTTCGGATTATGCTGTAGGATAAGTAATATAACTCTATGTCACGTCATCGAGTATTGTGTGAGGATACTATGTTCTGCAAATATTATATATTACTGAAAAAAACATAGTTCATTGAGTATTCGTGGTTTCGGTCACTAGGGCGTAAACTCCTGGAGATAAGGTCGAGCGTTATTTCAAAGGTAAACGTAAATTAATAACAAGCTTAATGTTAACGCGGAAATGGGTGTCAACTAAAAATCAGATACATCGAAACGAACAAGCTATGCTCTGTTTCACTATTCGTACTACATCCTGATCAAAATTAGGCCTCAAAACTTTCACGGGAATAAGATACAGAATCATGCTGCTCATGGGAAAGGCAATTATTAGGTAAAATAAAAACACTTGCAAACACCACCTACAGAAGATTGCCCTCTCTAAATCAAGTATTATCGTCATTAAGCATGCCATTTACAAATGCCAGTAAAATGTGAAGTTTTTTTGAATTATTAAACGTTGTATGTTCTAAACAGCGCTCAGTTTAAGATAGGTACATGAGCCTGTTAAGCTAAGTATACTTAATGGAAGAAGCTGCGGTGAATACTGACACTACGGAGGCCCTACAATTTTTCTCAAATTGATAGCTTGGCAAACGAATCATAAAATTTGCAAAAGACGATCGCAGAAGCTGAAAGCATGAAGATAATTTATGAGGTTATTAACTATGGGATTAATTTTCGAATCCTCTTGGTATCGATACTTGCCACACCATACCCTGCTAGCCATTATGGGCGACAATATGGTTGAAAAACATCCTTACAGGCTTTAGCAGTTTATTGCCAAATATGTATTATTAATATTTCATGATATGGATTGGAATTCCGCATGCGCGCAAGAAAAATGAGCGCCAGCTGTTTCCCTTGACTAAACGGACAAACAACAAATAAACTGCCATAAAATATGCTCCGCGAGACCAGTGGCCTGCATCTGACTACTTGGGCAGACACAAATATGCTTTATTCATAGTTGTGTCCTCTGCATCCGGGTACTCTCAACAAACATTTTTTTGATTTTCTGACTAAGTGCCCATCCAACCAGTATTACCGAAAGCTATTTCAGTTAGGCAATCAAAAGAAACGAATTCATATTTATTCCGTAGAATTTACCATTTTAGACATACCTGCCAGATCCTGGCTTAAATTAACTTAAAAATAGCCTGTACATACAGTTTTTTCCCTATCGCATGAAATGTCAACCGAAATTCTAAAAATTTGTTTTCCATTCAAAAAAATTACTTAATTATGGTTGTCGTATTGATTATTATGCAACCTAATCCCCAGACATTTCAGCCACAGTATGATGCCGGCGTATGAAACAGCTTCTTTCTGACCGCTCGTAAAGGCATAATTTGTAAAAAAATTATACTGGAATAATATCCAATTTTCTTATTGATTTTCAATGCTCTTATTAATTCAAATATATTTCACAGAAAAGACGCACGAAATATTAGTTCTTACACTCATTTGATAGCAAATTACGTCTTCTTTAAATTTTATACTTGAAGAAAGGGTATCTGTTGGTTTTTTTAAAAACGTTTCTTAATTGCTGAATAATTTTGAAATATACAGGCCGTAACACTTGAATTCATGGTTGTCAAACTACGTGCTGTTTACATTCTTCGTAAATAAAAATCAAAAATTTCTCTACGCTATAAAGAAGAGGTCATGCAGTTCTCAAATAATGTTGTAATGTAATCGGATCATGCTGTATGCATTGGAGGCGACATTAATTAATGGATGAATACGTATACTACGGATGAAAAATTTCGAGGTCTTTACAAATCACATAGTTAGAAACTTTTAAAACCGAAGGATACCTTTTCTTCAAGCATAAAATTTTAAGAAGACGTACTTTGCTATCAAATAAGGGTAAGAAATAATATCTTCGGGGGCAAAATAATCAAACCGCAAAAAAATCAATCTGAAAATCTTAATTAAGTACTCTGTTTGAAGCAAAAAACACATTTCAGAATTTCATGGCATTTCGTGAGATAAGGAGCATACTGTATCATTTCTGTATGCAACACCTTCACGTACTATAGATGGATAATGCAAAGAGGAAAGGTGTTATTCAGATGTTCATTTCCAAGCACACAGAGGATCGATTGAAAAGGACTGTTACAGTCTGAAAGTCTGAGCGTTTTTTGAAGCCTACATTTCAATGGAACGTGGACCTTATCGTGATTATTCCAAGTGTACGAATTGTTCATTTGTTTGTACTTTGTCATCTCTTTCTTGCAGTGTTAGTTTACTGCTCACTGAGGTGAGCGCATGTTCTGAAAAGGAACTTCATGTTCTCATTATGGACTTTCTGAACAATTTTAAACAGTTTTATGTCCAGTACTTGCTATTCCTATTACGAGACACCATGATACAGTTCAAAAGCCATAGTTAACTTTTCTGTTGTTAATAAACCCTGTTGTATAGGCTTGTTTGGAGGTTAGACTGGCATCCAATGACCTTGATTATATCGAGTTAGGGTAATGCATTTTTTGTCAAAATTTAATTGTGTACCACTTTACCCTTAGACAACATGGTTTTGCTTGAATAACAAAAATAGAGAAATATAATCATAAGAAAGATTGAATATTTGTCCCGAGGATAGGATAATCCCATGACAATTTGGTTTCAGTGAGTGGTGAAAACCGATCTGATTTAAGAAATACAAGTAGGAAATGCAACAACTCGCTCACAAGCAAATTCTTGTCAAGGCGTTTTAGTGAAACCTCGAATTTCCTTGACTCGAAACATGTACTAATTGCTTTTTTTCTATGCATATCAGCGAAACTGGCTTATGCTGATTCATATTCCCACTTCTTCGCGATGAACCCCTGGTGACTGTTAATTAAGTTTTTTAGGCATCAGTCCTGCAATCACATTTTCGTACTTGTACGCTTTATATACGATGTTACTTCAAAGAAAGAAAATTCAGTTCAATTTGGGGTGAGAAGATATTGTCACTTTTACGATGTCGACTCGCAATCTCACTTGAACGGGCATAAATTCTGGTGAGAAATAAAACCCACGCAGTTCAATAGTTGTGCTTAAAAGCAAAAAAGCCCTAGTCATTCCTTATTTGTCGCCGGCAGATGCCAGAAGTGACGTAAACATGTACCAGAACTTTTAACGACATGTGGCTGAATCGGGCGCCTAATGGTAAGAACGCCATATTGGTAATAATTGCGCCACGCAGACGCGAATGGTCTGTCAAAACCAAGCCTACGCGCCGACTGATAATGGCATCTTCGTATCCGGCTGGACTGCAAAAGAAAGTGACAAGGTTTTCCCGGAAAGTTCCCTTTCGATGCCCACCTATTCCGCAGTTACATCGACAACCGCTAATGAGGACAAGGCCATCCTTAACGAGCCGCGGAAAAGTCATTGGAAGTAGGCACTCTAAAATCATTCAAAACACCATCTTAGTGTGCGCACTTTCATTGGCAGCTGGCAGTGAGTTAGAATTGGCACAATACAGTTTAGGTCGTCTGTGATTTAGTAATCTCAACGCGGCTCTGTTGGGTACAAGAAAACGTTCGTTGATGAACACTCACCGATTGTTGACGGAACTCACTTGTCCCGTTCAGCATTGGGGCTCATTTTCGAGTCCCGCCAGCAGCCGCGCAGCGGCTAGTAGTATCAGAGACAGATTACCAATGCCAAAAAGACAAGAGAGACTGGAATGACGATTTCTGGCCCATTAGGCGTCAGCAGCCAGCCATACCCAACCCCAGAGGGTGCCTGCCTGAGGCTCGACTTGTTAGTCAGAAGTCCAACGATCCAACTATTGAGCCATGGGCTCGTTGTCTTGCTGCTTTAGATCGGGAATATGGAAATTCTATTATGACCGCTCACCGATCGTTAGTCTTAGACTTCTGATTAACAGGTCGTGCGTTCAAGTTTTAAGTGGGGCACCGTTTGGGGTTGGGTATGACTAGCTGATGACAGCTAATGTACCAGAAATGACCATTCCAGACTCACTCGTTTTTGTTGGAATTGTTACGCAAGATAATGTCTTGTCTACCTGGGTTTCAGTATTGCCAACTTAATGAGTCAAATAAAACTAGATATTTCGAGGTATTTGTCGTGTTTTTCTTAGCCCCTATTACTATGATCACTATTTTTTCTGTTGATGAATCTGTGCTGGGACGTAAGCATCTACAACGGGCCTAAGCATCTGCACAAAATAAAATTTAGTTCTTCCTCTTGAAAAAGCACCCTGATTACTTACCTTTTTTTTCCTATTGTTAGCATTGGATGCTTTGGTGTTCGTCCGGTCATGTTACCAGTCGTAAATAGAGCAGCATACCCGTTTTATCAAAGACCAAGTTCCACAATTTTGAGCTCTCCTTACCCATTACGTCAAACAACGGAATAAATTATGCTTCAGATTTAACGGTACAAGCCAGCTAAATTTTTATGTTATTCACAGACCACGTTTTCTAGCAGAACGTAGAATATTACCATCAGTTTTTCTACTCAGAAGCACGTAACGAGACAGGAGCGATACGGATATTTCTTCTTATTGCTTAAATTTTACGAAGGAGTATGCTTATGTAAAGCATTCAGTAGAGCTGAAACCACGGTTTGTTCACGTTCAATCTCGACTACATCATCCACGCACCGTCCATAGTATCTAAGACCATGGCTCCCGGCTGCTCATAAATATATTCGCCCGAAGTGGACTAAGGTGCAAGCTCATTGCTTGTCCACCCATCTGTCTATAGAAGTTGTTGCCAAAAAGGCAAGGTCTATCTCAATAACAATTCCTGGCTGATTGGAAGAAATAAACTCTGAGTTATTTGAATACTCCCGTAAATGATGTGTGTGTGTAGAGAAACAGGTAGTCTGGCGAAAGATCGTCATTCTGGTTATGTTGGGATCTTCCACGCCGTCAACGAATTCAAAGGCACCCTGGTAGCTACGTGGTGCTAGCTGATATTGTACGAGTTATGTTCCTCCGCTTGCCATTTTGTTTTCGCATGGTACGGTGGATCTTCAGAAAGTTAGCACGTCGGAGACACCAGGACTTTTCGCTTATGCACCCATCCGATTGAAGTCTTTTCAAAGTCACTTAGTTGCAATTCAGCCTCATCTTTCAAATTTTCCTCCTTGTCTACTTTACTGAAGTTTATCTGGTCTAACGGAACTGACTCTATGGTCATAATATAATCTGTGCAGCTCATTAGATAAGTTCCCTTATCTGCGTCTTTATTAGGATATCGCTATTATTGTAGAACTTCTTTAATTTCTCTATGTGTGATCTCATCAGCAAACAGGGAAATCTTCGGTCACTGCTCAGGGGCTAATAATACCAGGTAAATACCGTTGACTTGGGATGTTGTAAACTCACTGCCAAAACTAGCTTAAAGTCGCTGGTTAGAACTGCTTTTTTTAGCTCAAGGATGAAAATTCTAGTTAATCTGTAAGATGTGTGCGCGTAAAATTAGAGTTTGCTGCAAATAGTGACCGGGTTACTTTAAGTGAAGAGGAATTTGGAATGCTTCATTTCGGTCTTTACGTCGACTAATTGATTTTATCAAGTATGTGTAGGGGTCAACGATTATCATCTTAGCGAAAAAAATTATTTCGGGCTTTGGATTTCGGACTTTCTTGGCCTATATGCCCAGAATTGGCAGCTAAACCAATCATCAATTATGATGGTATTCAGCTGTGCTCTCCATGTCTCTCCTTGACGCTCCAGTAGATGGGCTTCCCTGGTTTTCAACAAAAGACGCTGGCTTGATTCCTGACCGCAGAACTCTGTCGCTAGCCTCCAAAATGAACGCTGCTGTGCAGACAGTTATGCGTCTCGGCTAAAGTACTGTGGTATGTGCGAAGGCGGGAGGTAACGTTCGTTGGCCCGATTAACTATCAGGACCACACTTGGAGAGCAGGCGAAGAGAGACCAGTGCTGCGCAAGTCTTCCTTGCTGTAATCTAATGCCTGGCTAAGTACGCAGCATCACCGAAGATGGTGCTCCTCCGGAACGATAAATGATTCATGGGAACTGAGCCAACTCCTTCTTTCCCATCCAGTTGTCAAAAACTAAATGCAAACTGAGGCTTGCGAACTCAATTAAAATTATATCACAAAGGAGGTAACAAAACAGGGTAAACTGTTAGAGAGGACGTTTGTCAGCCAATTCTAAAATCACAGGCACTTTACTAGTCTGTTAATCAAAACAAACCTTGTCCTCCCGCTTTCAATTCATTGCTCGAATCAACTGCCTTCACTACCACCCTGGCCCGGTAAATAAACTATGCCTTGTTCGTACACAGCATACCTTAGTTTAGGAGTCTTACTGGATTGGCGGATGCAAGAACGTTCGGTGCACGCAAAGGTAGCAGACAGTGTGGTTAGTCGAATGCCTGACTGCTGGGAGTAGAAAGTAAGATGTCGAGCACCTAGTCGACACTAGCCACATCTTTGAACTAAAGCTTATGCTTAAAATGCTCGCATACACAAGAATCAGCAGTACCCTAAGATCTTCTTTGACCGAAGCTGAATACTGTGTGCCAGAACTACGCAAGCAGTTTAGTCACGCGATTACCCTCTGTCCTGGCAGCGAGCCCGTGCGAATTAGCTGACCCTTCTCATTGGATCCATTTAATCAACCAGTCATCGCAACACGCCAGTTCGCATATTCTAGTTCCATGTGTTCAACTATGTGAAGGCCTCTCGTAACTGAATGAAAGACGCTGCCCCATAACGTAGCAATCGTGGCCAAAATTCAAGTCACTACAGATCGCTGATTATTTTCCAATATTTGTAGTTGTTTTTTAACTGCAAACGAAATGAATTTTAAACGAAAATCTCAATGTTTCTGATTTGTTCCCCGGAATGAAAGTCAGGATTTTATGTCGGGACCTTTCTCCACAAATTGTGTCAGCCACGGGCATCAGGACACAGATGTCTGTTTCACGCTCCAAAGTTCCTCAGGGGAATAAGGATATTAGATGGAGCGTGAAATGCCAACAGTTAACTGGGATCAGAAAGAAATCCAACAATCTCCAAACACCCAGGTGCTATTTGCCATAAAGACCCGGTTGAGGAGGAACCCAGTCCTGACCTTGCGGGTGAGAGTGACAAAAGGCTCATGTTTGACTGGCAACGGTCCGGAACGTGGACATTAAAAATAGTAGGCCCAATTATTTCCCCGGAATTCGCAAGTTCAAATTGCTGATAGGCTCCGAAGCCTCAGTGGAATTAGGTATGACAGGAAAATGGCATGCTCATCACTGATCAGTCTGGCAAAAGCTGAACTGTCAGATACATCGGCAACTTTAGGATGGAGAATATCTCCAACAATACCGACACAACCAACCACCCGTCTCAGCTGATTATCTCCAGCTTTTTTATCTCAAGCAACCTCCAACTGGTGCCTGCATACCTGTAAGAGGGGAACCCGATAGAGGACAGCAAGCACATGGATAGGAACCTGTGGTCTCGCCTCACCTTGGGTCTAAAACAAGTAACCGGATATGATAATTTGAATATCTATATGGCATGTGGGTCCTTGACACGTAATGAAAACGACTTAAAGGGGGTTGACAGAAAATTTAGGCTTTTAACCAAAGAAGCTCTCCACCCAGATTGCCTAATCTGAACCCGTCCGGAACCAGTCAGTTTGGGCTTATATTCAAACTAAGAACCGCAATTAGCAGCACACAAATCTTGAGGTCCTGTGTTTCCTTGTCTCCGGAATGGGATCACAGGTCTGTAGCATGCCTCAGGCGCACGTATATCAGGTGACGGTTAAAATTGAGGCTTTTAGCAATGCTGGGGCCCGATAGAGTGATTACTGAGCTGTAAATACATGTTCCAATTCGGTCTACCTTCTTTCAAGTTTGAAACCGTTTTTATAAATGGAAGTGTGAAAGATGAAAGTCTTATAAATTTACAACATCCATAAAGTTGTTAAAATGCGAGTTTGTAGGTCAATACAACCACTGGCTCAGGGTGCCTTAAGGAAACTAATTAGCACACGTCTTAGGCGGGCTGGTGCAAGGACTTCCCTAACGTTGTACCTGCTGACCTCGTCTTTGCTGAATACTTGCAACACAACGGAGGCGGTCTATTCGTCCTCAAATGCAGGAAATTTAGATTCGAGGTCGAACCTCAAAAATCTTTTGTCCAACCAACTAGTTCCAGCCCTGGAAGACACGGGCCTCACTCTAACTGGCAATGGAAACCACCTTGGAGCAGAGACGTGCGTTTCTTGTCATTGCCTTACAGCCCGTAAAAACTGACCAGGAAGTTGCAGTCTTGACCTCTGATCCCCGTTAGACCTTTGATAGGCTACAAAGCACATCCAGCTGTACAGGCTTGTTTTCCTAATAACGTTACCCTGTTGTGTGGAGACCCGGACAGCCTACCAAAGCCAAGAAAGAAAGCTCACCCACTTATAACTTATAGATAATTTCGGTAGGGATGACTTTTATTGCCACCTAAACCGGATTTGAGAGCGGGAACCACGCGCGATAAATGTGGCTTTGCACCAAATTCCGAGGAAATTATGTTAAGAATCAAAGTTAAAGGAGGGTTGATTTTAGGGTAAGGTTAAACGTTAGGGTTAGGGTCAGAATTATGTTAATTGTTAAGGTTTGGGTTAAGGGTAGGACTAAAATTAAGATTAACGTTGCAGTTTAGCTTTATGCTAGGGTTAGTCTTAGGATTACCCTCATGAAGTTTATCGCAAGACCACATTTGTCAAGTGGGTGGGGCACCCCTATTCCTGCGTACAAGTAATCCTTACCATAACTTTAAAGACTAGCAGAAGTGAAGCTACTGGAAAGGATCCCGGACACGTTGGAGAGGACAGACATGACACTGACTGAAGAGTGCATTCCGGATGGCCTCTTTCCTGGAGACAATGATAGGGCACTAGCAGGACAGTGGACAAGAACGACGCCATGATGGCATCTTTAATATTTCCCTTAAATATCTCTAAATTAAGCAAGGGACTTGGGGAATGCTTGCACGCCATCAACAGGCATGGCAAAGAGACGCCAGAACTGCAGCAACCCAAAAATCGAAGAGCGCAGTATGAAACGACAGGCATTCAGAGCAGGAATGTTCCAGAACAAGGCCATCAGTGCTCAACTCCAGTCAGTATATCAACACTGTCAATAACGGGTTGAGGCTCGGATTTGTATAATCGGCCGCTGGATTCAGCGACATCACAACGCGCCAAAAACCTCACATACACGATCCTACATCATCACCAGCATCGTCACCGAGTGGATCTCTCTCGCCTTTTCTCACTGTATCGACGTGTACAAGTCCCGGTTCGCCTTGCCAGAATAGTTTCATACCCGCCGAAACGTGAGCATGGTTAGGACACAAAGAAACTCCACCAGCACCAGCACCACTACCATCGCCACCACCAACACCATCACCGTCAAAACCCTGATTGCCACCAACTCTGCTCCAACAAACACCAAATCGTCACAAACAAAAACATCAATGACACCACATCCAGAACCACAGATATATATCAGACGTGTCCGCATTGCGAGCTCGAATTCATACCAGGCATCAAACTGACCAGTCACCTGCGGATACATCACAGCAAGACTGGAGATTTAGTTTCTAAGGTGAGAGCCGGAAGCTATTACTCAAGTCCTCTATTTCAACACTCTCCAAGATAACATAGACATCATATAGACGTATTTTCTCAGCTGTGTGCACACAGCATCAATCTCTAAAGTAAAACTCATCATCCAAGCTCACACCGCCTCACGCATTCGATCACCGCACACATCTTCCCGTTCTTGTGTATGCATATTTAGTGTCACCCATCAGTCACATATCAGCCCTACGGTGCTGCTCGTCAATGTTAGTAGAGATGGACTAATTAGTATACCTGTTCACGTGTGTATCTGACAGGCAATCAGTGGATGCTCTACACCACTCCAACCATGGTGTGGCCTATTTCATCGCGAGTTAACTAGCAAACTCGACCAGGGAGCTGACACGTGGAAAAGAGGTGGTATGAGGCCAATCCTGAATGTCCTTTCATATCAAAACCCGAAGAAGTTTTCACTGTAATAAACCTGGCATGCGCGAACATAACGAAACGCACTAAGGGCTTGTAGACAGGTGAAGTCTGACCACTTTTGGAATGAAGGTCAGGTTTTAGTTTAAATTCTTACTTTATGTCCCACTGCTTTGCATTACATTCGAAATTCTTTCTTCGTATTGATTCCCAGTTTGCTTGTGGTGGCACGCTTAGACGAGCTGTTTGGCTTTTTCAATCATATGAATCACACTAAGCTCCAATCGTTTTGATTTTTCCTTGACCCGCGAATGCGGTGGGTGTAGGAAGGCAGAGTACCCTAAATCACGTGCATGCTTTTTTTCATCAAGAGGAAATTCTCGTACAATTCGCAGTTAGCACACCGCATGGGAATCTGGTGGATATTGCCACCTGTGAAAGTTGAACTTTTTGCTGTTTTTGAAGTCCATACCTGCCCCGTTGTTGTAGTTTTCCTCGAAAGTTCAGCCTTTATGACATAAAAATCTTGAAGACAGACAAAGGTTTCTGGTAAGGACATGTAGCCTTTCCGTTTCCCTTCTGTATTGAATTTAATGTCCGGGGATACACCGCTCACAGTTTCTTTGCATGACAACTCTTGGTCCGCTACGGAATCTATAAAGCCTTCTGTGGTGGTTGAACACCAATAACTCCATCTGATGAACGTATTGGTGTGTTTTTTGCCGGTTCGTCAAAGATAAGGTACGGTTTGTGACAGAAAGGCAGAGGTTGGAGGAATTGGGCGCGTTGAAAGTGCCGTAATGCTTCATCCTAGAAGGTGACACGATCGTTGAAGGAAGACTTAGACCAAACTGGTGTTTCGGGGCCATAATCTAATCCATCAAGAGAGAAAACATCAGATAAGAGTATGATATGCGCAAATACTGGAGTATATTTTAGGACGCAATGTTATGCAATCCCATTCCCATCAGAAGCACAATTTCCCGCATGCAGAGCAGATGGTCGAACATGTTTCGACGATTGCTAAGTATCCGCATCTGAGTCTTACTTCGCCAACTTTCATTAAGGTTATCAGTATTAGCAAGGTGATCTGCCTCACTGACATTGTAACTGGAAGCGTTGATCGTCCGCATGCTCCCTGGCAAAACATGCATGCCTAATATTGAGGGAAATAAAATTATGCCTATTAATGGACTGTGGTACGGTGAACTATGGTCCAAGCAGCTCGAGGTTCAGGCGATGGTTGGACACGAGAAACAGAACATACCACAGTAGAAAAGATGGCCTTAGAATATATTCCAGGGGCTTTAGAGTCCCGTGTCCTAAATTTAACCCTAAACCTAACTCCAACCTTAACCCCCACGAGAATTTCCCCCTCATCGAACTGGAAGATGCGGCCGAGTCCCGGCGAACTAGCTGCGACTTGAAAGCTGGCGTCTTTTTAGCTCATTGCTGTTGCTTGTTCAGCCATTTGCGTCAGGAGTAATCTTCTAACTACTTCAACGTAGTTTCTTTGCTTATACATGCCCTGATCTGTTAAATGACTCCAGGCATCTCCTGTTGTTGCAGTGGTTCTTTAGGCCACATCACTGGGCCCCTGATAGTTGACTATGGTCTATGTGCAACCACAACTTCAAGGGATGGGAAAAGGCGGCTATTGGCTTGCGAGTTGTTTTTGACGCACAGAATCGCCCACAAAAGACTGAGGATTTTGCGATTCAAAGTCTTGTCTCATTTTCGCATATCAAAATTGGGATTTTTTAGGGTGGTCATAGACAATAACACCTGCCGGAGATCTTGTAAATCAACAGCCTTGTCTAATTACTGCAGTGCATACAAACAATTCGATACGGTGCGATTATGCAACCGCGGTTGCGGTTAATTGGGCGTTTCCTGTTGCAGTTGAATACTTGCGTCGTGTTCGATGCTATCCTGAAAACCGTAATGCTTAGGCCAACGCAATCTACGTGACAGGCTACGAAATTGAGAAAGGTCAACTAAATGTTTTCTGCCTCCTCTATCACAACTCGTACGCCCGGACAGACGGCCTTTATAAGTTCTTTGAACGCTAGCACCTGATCCCGTTAGATGGCGAGGAAGGCATCATTCAATTACCGAGACCAGCATTGAGTTCTACGAGGTCGAAAGACCAGCTGATCTACCCGGTTACAGGAATGGCTCACCTATAAGTTCAGAAATTATTAAATCTATTAGTGTTCGTTTGTCTGTCTTATGGCCGGGCTCCGGCAGTTTGAGCTCCTTGACGTGCTCGAGACTATTGCCAATTGTATGGTATTTGCTTTGGAGGAGTAGAATGATAGTCTTAACTGCCAGGTCCTGTGAAATGGAAGTAAAGAGGAATGTATCAACAAAAGATACCTTGACATATTTTGACAAGCAACTCGCTGATGAACTCACATGGTGTCTGATATATTGGTCAGAAGTGTAAGAAAAATAAAGTCACTTTGCCAATTGGTGGGTTCAGAGAGAAACGCCCTCTTTGTGCACCTTTATATGACCATAGAGTCTGACCCAGGCCGTGTCTAGGGGTCATGGCAGTTTCCATTTCATAGGCCATATTATAAATGCATTGTATTTGCTCATCAATTCAAAGCAACTTTCAGATAAGCCTTTTAACGGAATTGGATTGGCTTAAACTAGAGGATCGATGTTCCACTATATTTTGCTGATCTCTTGGACATAACCTTTCCTGTCCATTACGATGGTTGAACGTATCTTTGCTCGCGGGCACGCTAACGAGGTTTTTGTCGGATTTTAATTGCTAGAGTGCATCCACTTTGACCTCGGAAAGTACTTCGTGTGGTTTGTGAGGTGTGAGCAACAGGTATGTAAATATCTTTGTATTCGTCAACAACAGTTCTCGGTATTTACGCTATCAATGGCTGCGTCATTGCATTGTCAGCTATTGACCGATTTGATCATCTTATCTATCACCAAGGTGCTCTTACCAGGTTCTTAATGTTCGTACTAATGACTTTGTTATCATTTCCTAACGAACCTAGATAAACCTCGTTGAGATGTGATTTTGATTTTACTGAAAAGGGTATTGATGAAGCGTTTGTGCCAGAAAAAGATCTCTTTTAATGTGAGAGGGTTCTGGTCACGACCACGCTTCAATTAAACGACTTTATCTCCGGAAGCATTGTTACCGTCGAATTCGGGTGTGGTCAAATGGATCAGATTGCATCGCAACCTGACATCTGGTAGCCCGTCTCGCAACCGTTGCTACAGGTTTCTTGACTCATAACTGCGATATTCTAGAACTGAACTCGTGGTTATTCTCAGCAGAGACATATCCTTACGTTACGTTGTTTTCAATCTTTAAGGCATCTGAGCCCCGGGACTATCGAGTCCTATTCCCCCTTCTTCATAAGCTTCGCATGGTGCTGGCTCTGAAGGCTCTCACTATATGAAGACCAGCTTCCCCTTTGAGCTAAGTTTGTATTCTCGCTGTATGCAATCCTTCTTTCTCGTCTTTTTACCACCGGTGGTGGTTGCTAGACGCATCGGCCAAAACGTTTGCTCTAAATTACTGCTAGGATTCCTGCAAATGAACTTACTTTTCGGCAACGCCACGCGACCAACCAGCACGTAGTATTAAGATCGGCAGGAATAAATTTTTAAAAAATGATCAGAGTTACTTACTTGAGTTTCGGGAGGATTCACTACCCAAGCGTTAGGCTGCAAGGGAAGACAAATGACAGGAAATTGCGTTGAAATCAAAAGTCCCTAAGTTTATGCTCCCTATTTAATAGTGGACATCTGCTTATTCAAGCTCGATCGCTTATGCAATCCTGCTTGCCCAGTCAGCTTGCTGTATCAGAATCGGTGAACACCATAGGCTGTAGTAGGCTGGACAAGTAACTAGACCCTTATTTTATTTAATTGAAGGTTGTGGTGGGGGTTTCGTAGCTCAGGTGGTCAGACCGCTGCACAAAGCGCTGCACTTTTCTTGGGTTCGAATCCCACCGAGGCCACCATTTTCTTCACTATTCGATGAGATAAATTACGCAAACCTACCAAAACACCGATTTAAAAGTTTTACTCTTGTGCACCCTCGAATGCCAGCGCTACTGGCATTCAGCTGATGGGTAGTTTTTATTACCTAAGACTCTCACTGGGCTGATAAAGCAAACATTCGATGGTTTACTTTGACTATATCACCGCATAAAGTACGAAAATTATTTTTGCGTTCTAAGGATTACTTTCAGTTAAGCTAATTGCCAGAAGTGGTTCCACTGATTCCCGGGAGACGGTGTTTACCGCGGCATTAGACTGCAAGCCCCGTGGAAAAAAAGAATCGCATTGGTATGCCACATGCCAAAAAAAGAACATTAATGAAAGGAGTACGATTTTCAAAGCCAGACCAAGTCAAGAAGATCCATATGCTAGCTAAATGAACCTCACGTAAGCTCGTCAGACACGGCGTCGCCCAGTGCCTTAACGATCACACAATTTTGCATGCGGGGGGTAGTGTAGGTGGGCGCGGTGACTGTATGTCGTGGCCAGGGTGTAGGGGTAATAGTTAGGGGTAGCACCACACAGATAGCATTTGGTCACTCCATTTGTCTCGTACAGGTGGTGAATGCTCCTGTGGCCGCCTCTAACTGGTACCCAAATCTCACCTGTGGCTCCTCGAAGTTGCGTTCTTCCAAGCGGCCACACCCTGGGCAACCGTCACGACCGGCGGGCTAAACCAGGTGAGGGTCTCCGGTGTTGTGTGTGCCTACACACCCGGTATGTCTGACTCCCGAACTTCCAACATCCCCCCTCTCAAAACGTCCTACGGTGGGGGCAACAGCAATCCCGTAGGCGGCCCAGGCTAACTCGGGTCGTTCTCTCACTAAACAAAACCGTGACCCAAAGTGGAGTTCGGCAGACGTCTGGGATGTCCGAGCAGCCATATTTAGGGACAGCACTGCTTGCCTCCTCGCGGAGGACAGGGCTAGAAAAGGTGCCCTAAACAAATGCTGGTTATCACGTCTTCTGCAGCCGGCCGCGGCTCGCAGATCGCAAAATACGCGGTCGTAAAACTCAAACAAACAACAATACCCCCTGTCCCAATCCCCCTCGCCATACCCTCCAGGTTGCTCGAGTGAGTACACTCACGCTAGCAGCCTGGAATGCTCGTTCCCTTTTAGACAATCCTAGGAGCAACCGGCTGGAACGGAGGACGGCGCTTATCACACGGGAAATTGCGCGCTACAAGGTGGCCATTGCTGCTCTCAGCGAAACACGATTCTCAGAGCAGGGTCAGCTGGAGGAGGTGGGTGCCGGCTACAACTTCTTCTGGAGCGGCCGGCCAAAGGCAGAGCGACGCGACGCTGGTGTTGCCTTTGCCCTCCGGAACGACACCGTGGGACGTCTGCCCTGTCTGCCGCAGGGTATAAATGATCGCCTGATGAGCCTCCACCTGCCTCTTCGGGGAGACCAGTTCGCCACCATGATCAGCGCCTACGCTCCCCAATGACGAGCTCTGATACGTTGAAGGACAAATTCTACGAGGACCTGCACGCCCTGCTGGCGACTGTGCCAAAGGAGGACAAGATAATTGTCCTTGGTGACTTCAATGCCCGCGTCGGGACGGACCACGTTGCCTAGCAGGGAGTGCTGGGTCCCCACGGTCTCAGTAGCTGTAATGATAACGGCCTCCTTCTTCTGCGCACGTGTGCGGAACACCATCTCCTGCTGACCAACACCTTCTTCCGCCTTCCGACGCGGGAGAAGGCCACGTGGATGCACCCTCAGTTGCGGCGCTGGCATGTGCTGGACTATGTTCTCGTCCGGAGGCGAGATCGATAGGACGTGCTGGTAACCAACGCGATCCACGATGCCGATGGTTGGACAGATCACCGCCTCGTCATCTCCCAGATGAGGCTCCGACTGCAACCCTGACGAAGGCCCCAAGGTAAGAGGCCGCCAGGTAAGTTAAATACTCTTTTGTTAAAGTTTGCCTGCTCACTGTTTTGATTTCAACAACCAAATAACCGAGAAACTGGAGGATCTGCATGCTCCAGATGATAATGCAACCGTGGAGGCACGATAGTGTCAACTTCGAAATGTTATCCAGTCCACCACCCTCGAAATCCTCGGACAAGCACGCCGTCAACACCAGGACTGGTTTGACGACAATGACGCCGACATTAGCTGCTTACTCGCTGAGAAGAATGGACTACACAAAGTCTACATGGGCCTTCAGACTGACGCCACCAACGCAGCCTTCTTCAGATGCCGGTGCCTTGTACAGCAACGATTGCGGGAGATGCAGGATGTCTGGATGATCCGAAAGGCTGAGGAAATCGAGGGGTATGCGGACCGCAATGAAATGAAAAACTTTTTCAAAGCCATCAAGGCCATCTACGGCCCGTGTATCAAGGGGACCGCGCCACTGCACAGCTCTGTCGGCACAACACTGCTGACAGAAATCGCAAATTCTGAAGCGCTGGGCCAAGCACTTCAGAAGTGTCCTTAATTGCTCATCAGCCATCTCCGATACTGCCATTGACCTGCTCCCTCAAGTGGACACGAACAATGGCCTGGATCTGCCGCCTTCTCTACCAGAAACCATCCGGGCCGTGCAGCAGATTACCAGCGGTAAAGAACCGGGATCCGACGTAATCCCACCGGCAGTCTACAAGCATGGTGGGCCCCGGCTGATGGCAGAACTCACAACACTCTTCCAGGAGATGTGGCGCCAAGGACAAGTTCCTCAGGATTTCAAAGACGCGACCATCGTCCATCTCTACAAACGGAAGGGGAACCGGCAACTCTGTGATAATCACAGAGGCATCTCGTTGCTCAACATCGCCGGGAAAATCTTCACCTGTATCCTTCTCAATCGTCTGAACGGTCACCTAGAGGAGGGCCTGCTCCTGGAAAGCCAATGTGGCTTCCGCCGACACCGCGGAACAACCGATATGATCTTTGCCGCCCGCCAACTACAAGAGAAGTGCCAGGAGATGCGAACTCACCTATACACTACCTTCGTGGATCTAACGAAAGCCTTTGACACGGTGAATCGCAACGGACTGTGGAAAGTCATGCAGAAATTTGGCTCTCCTGAGCGGTTCACGCACATGGTGCGTCAGCTTCATGACGGGATGATGGCACACGTCACTGACAACGGGACGGTATCCGAAGCATTCGCAGTGACCAACGGAGTGAATCAGGGCTGCGTATTGGCTCCCACCCTGTTTAGTCTCATGTTGTCGGCTATGCTGGTGGATGCCTACGGCGTGTAGGGTACTAGTTAGGGGCGGCACCACACAGCTTGCATTTGGTCGCTCCATTTGTCTCGTACAGGTGGTGAATGCTCCTGTGGCCGCCTCTAACTGGTACCCAACTCTCACCTGTGGCTCCTCGAAGTTGGGTTATTCCCAGCGGCCACACCCCGGGTAACCATCACGACCGGCGGGCTAAACCAGGTGAGGGTCTCCGGTGTTGTGTGTGCCTCCACACCCGGTATGTCTGACTTCCGAACTACCCACCTCCCCCTCTCAAAAAGTCCTACGGTGGGGGATGACAGCAACCCCGTAGGTGGCCCAGAATAACTCGGGTCGTTCTCCCACTAAAACAAATCCATGACCCATAGTGGAGTTCGGCATCCTTCTGGGATGTCCAAGCAGCCCTATTTAGGGATAGCACTGCTTGCCTCCTCGCGGAGGAAGGGGCTAGAAAATGTGCCCTAAAAAAGTGCTGGGTCTCACGTCTTCTGCAGCCGGCCGCGGCTCGCAGATCGCAAAATACGCGGTCGTAAAACTCAAACAAACAACAATACCCCCGTCCCCATCCCCCTCGCCATACTCTCCAGGCTGCTCGGGTGAGTCCACTCACACTAGCAGTTTGGAATGTTCGTTCCCTTTTAGACAATCCTAGGAGCAACCGGCCGGAACGGAGGACGGCGCTGGTCGCTCGAGATTTGGCGCATTACAAGGTGGACATTACTGCTCTCAGCGAGACCCGATTCTCTGAGCAGGGTCAGCTGGAGGAGGTGGGTGCCGACTACAACTTCTTCTGGAGCGGCCGGCCAAAGGCAGAGCGACGCGACGCTGGTGTTGCCTTTGCCATCCGCAACGACATCGTGGGACGTCTGCCCTGTCTGCCGCAGGGTATAAATGATCGCCTGATGAGCCTCCGCCTGCCTCCTCGGGGAGACCAGTTCGCCACCATCATCAGTGCCTACGCACACCCAATGACGAGCTCTGATGCGGCGAAGGACAAATTCTACGAGGACCTGCCCGCCTTGCTGGTGACTGTGCCGAAAGAGGACAAGATAATTGTTCTTGGTGACTTCAATGCCCGCGTCGGGAGGGACCACATTGCCTGGCAGGGAATGCTGGGTCCCCACGGTCTCGGTAGCTGTAACGATAACGGCCTCCTTCTTCTGTGCACGTGTGCGGAACACCATCTCCTGCTGACCAACACCTTCTTCCGCCTTCCGACGCGGGAGAAGGCCACGTGGATGCACCCTCGGTACGGCACTGGCATGTGCTGGACTATGTTCTCGTCCGGAGGCGAGATCGACAGGACGTGCTGGTAACCAACGTGATACACGATGCCGATGGTTGGACAGATCACCGCCTCGTCATCTCCCAGATGAGGCTCCGACTGCAACCCTGACGAAGGCCCCAAGGTAAGAGGCCGCCAGGTAAGTTAAATACTCTTTTGTTAAATTTGCCTGCTCACTGTTTTGATTTCAACAACCAAATAACCGAGAAACTGGAGGATCTGCATGCTCCAGATGATAATGCAACCGTGGAGGCACGATAGTGTCAACTTCGAAATGTTATCCAGTCCACCACCCTCGAAATCCTTGGACAAGCACGCCGTCAACACCAGGACTGGTTGACGACAATGACGCCGACATTAGCTGCTTACTCGCGGAGAATAATGGGCTACACAAAGCCTACATGGACCTTCGGACTGACGCCACCAACGCAGCCTTCTTCAGATGCCGGCGCCTTGTACAACAACGACTGCGGGAGATGCAGGATGCCTGGATGATCCGAAAGGCTGAGGAAATCCAGGGGTATGCGGACCGCAATGAAATGAAAAACTTTTTCAAAGCCATCAAGGCCATCTACGGCCCGTGTATCAAGGGGTCCGCACCACTGCACAGCACTGACGGCACAACACTGCTGAGAATGAAATCGCAAATTCTGAAGCGCTGGGCCTAAAACTTCAGAAATGTCCTCAATTGCTCATCAGCCATCTCCGATGCGGCCATTGACCGGCTCCCTCAAGTGGAGACGAACAATGACCTGGATCTGCCGCCTACCCTACCAGAAACCATCCGGGCCGTGCAGCAGATTTCCAGCGGTAAAGCACCGGGATCCGACGCAATCCCACCGGAAGTATACAAGCACGGTGGGCCCCGGCTGATGGCAGAACTCACAACACTCTTCCAGGAGATGTGGCGCCAAGGACAAGTTCCTCAGGATTTCAAAGACGCGACCATCGTCCATCTCTACAAACGGAAGGGGAACCGGCAACTCTGTGATAATCACAGAGGCATTTCGTTGCTCAACATCGCCGGGAAGATCTTCGCCCGTATCCTTCTCAATCGTCTTAACGGTCACCTAGAGCAGGGCCTGCTCCTGGAAAGCCAATGTGGCTTCCGCCGACACCGCGGCACAACCGATATGATCGTTGCCGCCCGCCAGCTACAAGAGAAGTGTCAGGAGATGTGAACTCACCTATACACTACCTTCGTGGATCTAACGAATGCCTTTGACACGGTGAATCATGACAGACTGTGGAAAGTCATGCAGAAATTTGGTTGTCCTGAGCGGTTCACGCACATGGTGCGTCAGCTTCATGACGGGATGATGGCACACGTCACTGACAACGGGACGGTATCCGAAGCATTCGCAGTGACCAACGGAGTGAATCAGGGCTGCGTATTGGCTCCCACCCTGTTTAGTCTCATGTTGTCGGCTATGCTGGTGGATGCCTACGGCGTGTAGGGGTACTAGTTAGGGGCGGCACCACACAGCTTGCATTTGGTCGCTCCATTTGTCTCGTACAGGTGGTGAATGCTCCTGTGGCCGCCTCTAACTGGTACCCAACTCTCACCTGTGGCTCCTCGAAGTTGGGTTATTCCCAGCGGCCACACCCCGGGTAACCATCACGACCGGCGGGCTAAACCAGGTGAGGGTCTCCGGTGTTGTGTGTGCCTCCACACCCGGTATGTCTGACTTCCGAACTACCCACCTCCCTCCTCTCAAAAAGTCCTACGGTGGGGGTGACTGCAACCCCGTAGGTGGCCCAGAATAACTCGGGTCGTTCTCCCACTAAAACAAATCCATGACCCATAGTGGAGTTCGGCATCCTTCTGGGATGTCCAAGCAGCCCTATTTAGGGATAGCACTGCTTGCCTCCTTGCGGAGGAAGGGGCTAGAAAATGTGCCCTAAAAAAGTGCTGGGTCTCACGTCTTCTGCAGCCGGCCGCGGCTCGCAGATCGCAAAATACGCGGTCGTAAAACTCAAACAAACAACAATACCCCCCGTCCCCATCCCCCTCGCCATACTCTCCAGGCTGCTCGGGTGAGTCCACTCACACTAGCAGTTTGGAATGTTCGTTCCCTTTTAGACAATCCTAGGAGCAACCGGCCGGAACGGAGGACGGCGCTGGTCGCTCGAGATTTGGCGCATTACAAGGTGGACATTACTGCTCTCAGCGAGACCCGATTCTCTGAGCAGGGTCAGCTGGAGGAGGTGGGTGCCGACTACAACTTCTTCTGGAGCGGCCGGCCAAAGGCAGAGCGACGCGACGCTGGTGTTGCCTTTGCCATCCGCAACGACATCGTGGGACGTCTGCCCTGTCTGCCGCAGGGTATAAATGATCGCCTGATGAGCCTCCGCCTGCCTCCTCGGGGAGACCAGTTCGCCACCATCATCAGTGCCTACGCACACCCAATGACGAGCTCTGATGCGGCGAAGGACAAATTCTACGAGGACCTGCCCGCCTTGCTGGTGACTGTGCCGAAAGAGGACAAGATAATTGTTCTTGGTGACTTCAATGCCCGCGTCGGGAGGGACCACATTGCCTGGCAGGGAATGCTGGGTCCCCACGGTCTCGGTAGCTGTAACGATAACGGCCTCCTTCTTCTGTGCACGTGTGCGGAACACCATCTCCTGCTGACCAACACCTTCTTCCGCCTTCCGACGCGGGAGAAGGCCACGTGGATGCACCCTCGGTACGGCACTGGCATGTGCTGGACTATGTTCTCGTCCGGAGGCGAGATCGACAGGACGTGCTGGTAACCAACGTGATACACGATGCCGATGGTTGGACAGATCACCGCCTCGTCATCTCCCAGATGAGGCTCCGACTGCAACCCCGACGAAGGCCCCAAGGTAAGAGGCCACCATGTAAGTTAAATACTCTTTTATTAAATTTGCCTGCTCACTGTTTTGATTTCAGCAACCAAATAACCCGGAAACTGGAGGACCTGCATGCTCCAGATGATAACGCTACCGTGGAAACACGATGGTGTCAACTGCGAAATGTCCTCCAGTTCTCCACCCTCGATGTTCTCGGACGCGCACGCTGTCGACACCAGGACTGGTTTGACGACAATGACGCCGACATTAGCTGCTTACTCGCGGAGAATAATGGGCTACACAAAGCCTACATGGACCTTCGGACTGACGCCACCAACGCAGCCTTCTTCAGATGCCGGCGCCTTGTACAACAACGACTGCGGGAGATGCAGGATGCCTGGATGATCCGAAAGGCTGAGGAAATCGAGGGGTATGCGGACCGCAATGAAATGAAAAACTTTTTCAAAGCCATCAAGGCCATCTACGGCCCGTGTATCAAGGGGTCCGCACCACTGCACAGCACTGACGGCACAACACTGCTGAGAAAGAAATCGCAAATTCTGAAGCGCTGGGCCTAAAACTTCAGAAATGTCCTCAATTGCTCATCAGCCATCTCCGATGCGGCCATTGACCGGCTCCCTCAAGTGGAGACGAACAATGACCTGGATCTGCCGCCTACCCTACCAGAAACCATCCGGGCCGTGCAGCAGATTTCCAGCGGTAAAGCACCGGGATCCGACGCAATCCCACCGGAAGTATACAAGCACGGTGGGCCCCGGCTGATGGCAGAACTCACAACACTCTTCCAGGAGATGTGGCGCCAAGGACAAGTTCCTCAGGATTTCAAAGACGCGACCATCGTCCATCTCTACAAACGGAAGGGGAACCGGCAACTCTGTGATAATCACAGAGGCATTTCGTTGCTCAACATCGCCGGGAAGATCTTCGCCCGTATCCTTCTCAATCGTCTTAACGGTCACCTAGAGCAGGGCCTGCTCCTGGAAAGCCAATGTGGCTTCCGCCGACACCGCGGCACAACCGATATGATCGTTGCCGCCCGCCAGCTACAAGAGAAGTGTCAGGAGATGTGAACTCACCTATACACTACCTTCGTGGATCTAACGAATGCCTTTGACACGGTGAATCATGACAGACTGTGGAAAGTCATGCAGAAATTTGGTTGTCCTGAGCGGTTCACGCACATGGTGAGTCAGCTTCATGACAGGATGACGGCGCGCGTCACTGACAACGGGACGGTATCCAAAGCATTCGCAGTGACCAACGGAGTAAAGCAGGGCAGCGTACTGGCCCCCACCCTCTTGAGTCTCATGTTCTCGGCTATGCTGATGGACGCCGATCGTGATGAGAAGCCTGATATCCGCATCGCCTACAGAACTGGCGGGCACCTTCTCAACAGTCGGCGTATGCAGGCTTCAACGCGCGTGTCTACTGGTACAGTCCATGATTTTCTCTTCGCGGACGACTGCGCCCTTAACACCGTGACGGAGGAGGACATGCAAAGGAGCATGGACCTCTTCGCCGAAGGCTGCGCCGATTTCGGATTAACAATCAGTACAGCCAAAACGGTTGTCATGCCGCAGCCGCCACCCAGCGCGGAATACAATGCTCCTCGAATCAATGTCAACGGTGCTCAACTCAAAAACGTGGAAACCTTCGCTTATCTAGGAAGCACGCTGTCGCGCAACACGAGAATCGATGACTAGGTTGCCCAACGGATCTCCAAAGCTAGTCAGGCCTTCGGCCGGCTGCAGGCCTCCGTGGGGAATCGCCACGGCATTCACCTGAACACCAAACTGAAGATGTACAAGGCCGTTGTCTTGAAAACACTCCTTTACGGAGCGGAAACCTGGACAATCTACTCGAACCGAGCCAGGAAGCTGAATCACTTTCATCTCAGCTGCCTCCGCAGAATACTGAAGCTGAGATGGCAAGACAGGATCCCGGACATGGAAGTCCTGGAGCGGACCGGAATCCTCAGCATCCCCGCCATGCTGAGGCAAGTTCAACTGCGATGGAGGGTCACCTGGTAAGAATGGACGACGAGCGAATACCCAAATGAATTTTCTACGGAGACGTCACTACGGGTTCTCGCCGGCAGGGAGGGCAAAAACGACGTTACAAGGACACTTTAAAAAAATCACTGAAGCAATTGCAAATCAACCCGGCGACCTAAGAGGACCTCGCCCAGGATAGACTGGCATGGAGAAGATCCGTGAAGACGGGTTCAGCAATCTATGAGGCCAACCGGATCGCCGCCGCCAAGGCCAAGTGAGCGGCACGAAAGTCACCAGCACCCCGGACCAATATCGTCGATGCCCAGGCCCTGCCAACATGCCCGCGCTGTCAACGCATCTTCCGCGCGCGAATCGGCCTGGTTGGACATCTTCGGACGCAATGCACCAACAATCCGTCAATTCCAATTTCTACGTCAAATTCTGCCAACCCTCATTCTGACTCCCCCACCCTCACTCCTGACAACAATTCCATTACTCCCACCATCATAGAGACCACATCCATCTACTCATCGCCTGTTACCCCCACCAGCGCAACCACCACCGCCTTCGCCTTCACTACCACCACCACCACCACCATCAGCGATGGGGAATTTCTCCTAAGCTGTACTCAATGTGACCGCACATTCACCTTACGCATCGGACTGGTTGGTCACTTGCGAATCCATCGTACAGAGACTGGTGAGCCAGTGCCCGGAGCACCAACACACAGCAGAGATCACCGCCTCCATGGCCCTCACTGTCCTCGCGCATTCACTCATCGCATGGGCTTATTCCATCACATGCGCATCCATGACAGCGGAATTCACCACAATGCCGACAACACCAATACACCATGCACACCCTCCACTCCTGCCATTCTTAGTGACACTGCCACCCCCACTACCATGAATGACATCGCCCCAGCCTCTACCGATTTCTCCTGCCCACACTGCACCCGCAACTTCAACTCACGCATCGGCCTGGTTGGTCACCTGCGAATCCATCGCACGGAGGCTGGTAAACCAGTGTCTGGGGCTCCGACAAACAGTAAACGTGCCCGCCTTCACTGACCTCACTGCTCCCGCACATTTACACACCGCATGGGCCTATTAGGACACATGCGCCTCCACAACAACCTGCGGTAAACCACCGGAGGCTAAGCTACATCATTGCACACTTCCTATACCGATTCATCGACAACACCCTCACAATCACCATTTATCAGAGTATATCACGGTGTCCTAGATACCGTTGCTGGGACGTCTGCCAATCTGACGCTTCCACCAGACCACGCCATCGGCTCAGTGTATGTGCTGTGCGTGTCGAGTGGCTGACTCGTGGACTGGGAGTCAGAAGGCGATGGTTCATCCATATCCCCTGAGTAAGTAAATCCTGGTGTGTGCGTTATAGGGGCCAGGTCGTGCTGTGGCGCATGAAGATGGGTACGCCGATCCGTCAGCCAATGCGCCCACTCCCACCTCAGGCAACTGACCGACTCGGACAGTGGTCTGATGGTGGGGTTGGGGGAGAGAGTGAGGTCAACAGCTCAGCGTATTTTCCTCACTATAAACAATCTGACGCGCTTGAAACTATCACGGTGCACTAAAAGCCGTGGCTTGGAAGGTTGCCAACTGACGGGATAACTCGGACCGCGTCGTCAGCCCAATGTGTGTTTTGTGTGGAGTGGCTGACTGGCAGACTGAGAGTCAGGTTGCAATGGCTCCTTCTTAATGTGGTCTTTATGGCACTCGCACTCTGTGGGATCCGAGCCAGTTGTGGTGGTACGCCCCGGGGGCGGCTTCGGCCGCGCCAGCCACCTGCGCCATCTCCCATCTCCAGTCTTCTTGACTCTGTCGTGACACCGTACTTAGGTGGGTGAGGAGGAGAGAGTGCGGTAGCTGCAGCATAAGGCTACTATCACTCAAAACTAATTCACGCGCAAGTCACCGTCCCTGCACCACCTGGCGTGGAAGATACGGTGGACCTCGTTGAAATCGACGGTCGGACTGTCATGTCGTGGACCCAGGCCCTGGTTAATTAGTCTCCATGCGATGGATTCGTAGGTGACCAGCCAGGCCGATGTGTGAGATTATAGTGCGGATGTAGCGTGGACACAAATGAAGTCGGTATTGCCAATGATAATTTGGTACATCACAAAATTCAAGCGAATGGACTCATCTGTAAATGGACGCAGAACAATGGCAACACTCACACAAAGGAACGTTCGTGCGAAATACCTTTCCATGTTTCGATAAAAAGAATCAAGAGGGATTCTACCTAACCGTGTGCTTGCTTACTTAGGCTTAGACAGTTACCGTTGGCTAATAAAGGTAAAGTCCGAGTTTCCTGTGTGCCTTCATAGCACAAAGGCACAAAGCGAGGATTACATAGGTTGGAAACAATTATTCGCAACGATAAATGACGGTATGTAGCCGATTCCCCCTGCTTATTCCCTTCAGACTATCGTTTGATACGATTGACATACCGCATCTACCCCAGGCAGACCTACCCTTAATTACAGAAATCCCCAAAATGCCTTGTTGATATTACCACACTGGAATTGAACCCTTTTCTTTCGAATGGAAACCACGGGTCACCAAAAAGATCATAAGTAGTAGTCAAAAGCACTAATTAGTCTTTGCTTACCGTATATTAGATTCTTTCTGCCTAATAAATAAAAGCCTTGGTAAAAACCTTTGTAGAAATATTTTCGTATGCCTACTGCTATGAACGAACTCATTAATGATGCCATTCGATCAGATCAATAGAAAGCTACAGTAGCATACAGTCAACGAACAATCGCCGGAAAAATTTCTCAAAAGGACTACTTAAGGTGGAATGTAACATCGATTATTGTGCAGCATAATCTGTAGATATGTATTCAATCCCACATCAGGTCGGCTTTGGAATGCGCCTCTTTTCGGCCGCCTGCAAAACTGGACTCGCAAAAAAACTTGACTACTTACGCACTATAAATTTTCCTACTGATTTCGATGCTCTTATAAAACCAAACATAGAAAAAAAGGATCAATAGTATTCTTTGTTTGTATTCATTTGGGAGCAAATCAAAATATCTTCAGCGTTTAAACTCACAGAAAAGGTTTCCTTCACTTTTAAGGATGTTTATAATTATGAAATGTTTTAAGACCTACAACGTCCCTTCAAATCGGATGATATTTGTCTGCTTTCTAATGCTCTTTATTTAAGGTATAACATAGACCACATCCGCTACAAAATTTTAGGAGACACATATGGTGTCTTCTTAATTGGATAGAGAAATGTGTGGAGTTTCTTGCATGGAAAGTATACAGCTTGCAGTCTCTAATCCCTAAACACAACTGTAACGGCAAATCGGGTTACAAATTATTCGGGAATCGACACACGCTTTAAACCGAAAGATGCCCTATCGTCAAATGTGCAATCTGAAGACGACTTGAGTTACTACGCATTGAATACAACAAGGTATAAGAAGGAGCGTTCACCAAGAGAGGTATACTGTTGGTCTGACGTTTCGAGCAGTTGTTTCGTCGACTCACCTTCAGTGACTGGATGGTCATAACTGCAGCTCCCGTTATATGCCACTGTTCTCATTTCTCCTGGCCTGTCAATACTGGCTGTGCGCTGCGTCTTGCTGCCACCACCCCCAACGATCGCCCGTTCTGCCGCGTCGGCTTGCGTCAGTCGCCGTGCCTAACTTTGACTTGTTTCCCCCCGGGCCGCCGTTACCCCTGTTGACCCCCTGTGGTGCCGCATCGGCCGGCATCTCACTATGTGGTGTTTCAACCCCAACCTCGTTGGCCGTCAGACAAACAATAAACCTCTCCCAGTGAGCGGTTCTTCTTCTTCTTCTTCTTCTTCTTCTTCTTCTTCTTCTGACTTACCACCTATGAATTGCATTTTCTCTACTGTTAACAACAAAGCATATTTTTGAGTGTGGTTTCTAGCAATATGTTTGAATTTATAAGGCTACCGAAATCAATATAAAACCCCATGCTCCTTAAGTAGTCACGTTTTACTGGCACATGGTTTTTGCTAGGAGGCGGGAAAGCAACTCATCTAAAAGCAAGAATGCTGGCGTGACCGAAATAGATTGGGATTGCACTGCACGATAATCAGTTTTCCAACTCCACTTAAGTAATCCTTCCTAATAGAAAACGCATTTCAGGATTTCCTTCAACATTTTCAGATAGTGAATACTGATTGTAGATACGTGAGTAAGGAGATAGGCGAGTAAAGTTTGACCAAATGTACCTCTCCTGCAAGTGAGGGACTACACTGCCGGTTAGGTGCCCCGAGGAAATGTGCCCGTTAGATGTCCGGCTTTATGTAGGCAGCAAGCATAAGGCAAAGATTGTATACCGTACTCCCGACGTAGGTACCAGCTAAAAGCTAGTTGAGAGTACGGTATACCATCTTTGCCATATACATTTCATACTACTTGAAGTACTACTTGTTTGTAGAATGGGCATCACGTGGTTTACGCCACAGTGGTTGATTGTCTTCGACACAGCTGCTCATTTAAATGTCGGGTTTGAACCTGAAGAGTCATGTCCGGATCACCTGAATCCATGTCCTGCACTTAATAATTTCAGAAATTATTTCCGCGAGTAAGTATAAGCTAACAGATAACATCTCAACACAATTAAAATACTCAAGCTGACAAAGTTCGTTTGTCAGTGTAACGTGAGGAATCGAGTAATGGTCTTCTGAAATTAAAAATATTAATTCGCACCACAATTCTAATGCAGGACAACCAAGGTAGAGTAGATCCTATAAAGCGCACGGCAACGTCGAGAAGATTTAAAACTGAGACAAAACTGCTAAACAGCAATGCCGGAAGGGAAACGGTTGAGTTGGAAGACTTTCAGAAGTACAAACTATTCTACAGTACGCTCACTTGCATTAATACGCTGCAATTTCCAGGTGACTATACATAAGCCTAACATTGAAAACTCGTTCATTTATGGGGGCAACTGACGGTGATTGAAGAATGACTGTCGGCAGTATTGCGAAAATTGGAAACGGTGTTCTGGATTTATAACCGGCCTGTACGCCCCACCGACCCCTGTTTACATTTGAGGAAAGCGTGTAGTTAGCGTGTAGTTAGCGTGTAGTTAGCCCCACCGACCCCTGTTTACATTTGAGGAAAGCGTGTAGTTAGCCTATAAGGGATAGCCATGATGCAAGATATAAAGAGACAGGGAGATCCAGTTTAAAAGTCAATTCGGCAAACATGTGTTTTCAGTAATTCATAATCGGGCCTATACAGTTATATAGAAAATGACAATATGAGATTGTACAGGGTTTATAAATGTTTTCTGGTTAGTAAACATCGTTCTCACATCGCCCACATGATAAGGCCATTAGGATTGGGAAGGGGGGATTAGGGTAGACTGTGAGTGAAATCCAGTTGTCATAACTACACATGCGTTCAGGTGCATTGTGGGCCGTATTATCCATTAGCTAAAGGGACTTTTTCACAAAATTTTTTACATTTCACTTCATAATTTTTATGAAACCAAATCACGGCGGAATACAGCGGCCCTTGTGTGACACACTTGACCTTAAAGCCTGGATACTACCTTAATCACATCCACTGCTGACAATCTAAAACTATTATTTTTCACCCTGTGGTCCTACTAAAGCCTCGGGATGAACGTGAAACACTGTCCCGAAAAGCCCTCGAAATATGCATATAATCGCACTACGAACTGGAATTTAAGTGAGGGACCTGAAAGGACACAGCAGCGGCCATCTCGAAGGACACACTCGCGCACCCCTAATGTCCGTATCGTCGAGAGGAAGGCGATGGCGAGCGGACACACTCAACTGGCCACTCGTGGACACAGGATGCACACATGCTCATGAGGCGCGGCGCGGCGGTGGCGGCGGTGAGCGACAACTGCTGCTGTTGTCACCGCCACGGTTGCCCAAGCTTTCACGTACACCACACGCATGCACGCCCGCACGCCGCACGCACGCACATATACAGCACGTGACTCAATGAGGTGTGGCGGAGGCCAGCTTACGCGTTGATAAGACGAGCACATTTGAAGCAGATGCTGGCGCGCTTTGTATTCTCGCAAATTTGCGCGTGCATGAGTGCGTGATCAGGCCGAGTGTGGCTGCATAATGTGTACGACGCTGAAACATCAGCTCTTGACGGTGCGCTGACCAAGTAGGTCTGGTTCGTAGAAAGAAGGGTGGAAACGAAGACAGCAACTGTATTTTTGACTTATTCCGTACACGGCTCGACTCCAGAATGTTGTGCGTAAATGAATGCACCTCACATGGTCGACCGGTGGGGTTAGGCCGATGTGGCCACGACAACCTTTCTTCGGTACGTGTCCATCAACCAGTGTTTTCGGGGTAGATAGGGTGTTCATAAAATATTGGGTCAACGCGAACCACGTGATCAGGTTAGTGCGTGTTTGTTTGGAGTGGCCGATTGGTGAATGGAGAGTCAAGCTGCAATGGCTACCACCGATTCAGCATCTCCCGACCTATCTTGTCCTCATTGCCACCGCACATGCATATTACGTATCAGACTGATCGGTCATTTGTGCATCCAACACACAGAGAACGGTGAACCACTACCAGGAGCGCCAACATACACCCACCGCACTTACCTCAACTGCCCACACTGTCCGCGCACATTCAAACACTGCATAGGCCTATTAGGCCACATGCGCCTCCATGAAAACCTGTAGTAGAACACCGGCGGTTATACCACATTACCACATCTATTCTTACCAGCAACTACACCACACATGGTCACGCCCAAACTACACAACACCTGTTTGGAAACTACATCTCGGCTCCTTCTCCGTGTGGCTACTCTGCTATGTGTGATCAGAACCGAAGACTATCCCGGTGAGCTATGCGTCGTGTCTTGGAGGGTTGCAAACTGACAATAACTCAGACTTCCCAGTCAGCCCAGTGCGTGCCTGTGTGGAGTGGCCACCTAGTACTCTGAGAGTCAGGCTTTAATAGCTCCTTCTTAAATGAGTTCTTGCAGTCTCATATATGAGATGTGAGCCATTAAATCCCTTTTGTGTGAAATCCTGATGTTTGCGCTTAGGGAGCCAGGTCGTGTACGTGGTACACGCAGACGCGGTAATTAGAGTATGAGCAGATGCGCCCATTCCTCGTACCAGTTAACTAACTGGTTCCGACGGTGGCTGGGGTCTGTGAATGGGAATATTGGGTGAGGTCGACGGCTCAGCGCACTTTCCTCACTTTAAACAATCTGACGCGCCGGAAGCAACCACGGCCGCTAAAAGACGAGGCCTGGAAGGTTACTAACTGATGGGATAACTTAGACCGAGAGGCCAGTCCAGTATGTGTTTGTGTGGTGGCCGACTGGCGAACTGTGGCCTCTATGCCGCTCCCGTTCCGTGGGATCCGCGGCAGGTGTGGCGGCGCGCATAGGGGCAGCTCCGGCCGTGCCGGCCACTTGTACCCTCTCCCGCTTTCGGTCATTTGGACGTGGTCGTGACACTGACCCCACTTGGAGGAGGGGGGAGAATGCGGTAGATGCAGCGTTAGTCTACTCTCACACAATTCTCACACGCAAGTCACCGTCCCTGTGCCACCTGGCAGTGGTACATACGGTGGACTTCGTCGAATAAGACGGTCGAACTCTCAATGGGAACACGCCGATCTGATTGGCTTCCCAGCCTACCCCATCTCCTTACTATCGCAATTAAAATCACCAAATAGCGAAAAACCTAAGGTAAAAATTGTCCAAGTTTGTGCGTGTAGTGTCCGGTTAAGAGTTTATTCTGTGGTAGGTTCGTCTGGGAGGTTGCCGTCCAGATCCGTAATAGCTGTTGCCGGAGTTCCCACCGTCTTTCTCCGCAGACATTTGTCATATCTTCCTTGACCGCTTTCCTCCCTGTCTGTCGCTCTTTCGTGAACCTACTATTAAAGGAAAAAGCACGATTGCTCGCAGACGTCAACCCTATATAAATTAGCGCGTTATTTTGCTGAATCATATTCGTCTGGACCGATAAAGACAGGGGGCCTTGTGTATAGTCAGTCATCTAGTGCAAAAAACAAGTCTTGAGTGAGAAGGGCGGGCGGGATTGATGCCGCTGAAGTCTTCACTATAAGTCAATGAATGTACAAATGGTCAATGCTCAGGAGCTCTGATCGACATCCATCGTAACGGAAAAGCTACTGACCAAGTCGAAGGATACTGCTACGTCCTGCACAATATTGAAGTGTACAGTTGCATTGATAATCACGGGGCTGTGCTTCGTATAACAGCAGACCTTCGACCAACGAGGGGCCTTCCGAGGAAGATAGCATCAGTGCAACTGGAATAAACTTAAGCAACAAGCATTATTTGCCTATAAGATCCGTACAAATGGCAGAAATTGCACTATTAATTAAGTGAAAAATTCTCAAAACACTAAGGTCTAGGAGAAGCGAAAAATGCACATTTCTTGATTTTCGAATTAACCAGTTACCATAAGTATGTGCTTGAAGGACTGGCAGACGTAGCTTGAAGCCTGTGTCATTAATTCCTACTAACAATTAAAGATAAACCTTAGTTTTCTAGTGGGTACCTATGTGAACGCGTAAAAACTCATATGGAACGGAAGCAGAATCCCCATTCAATTTAAAATGGCCACTGAGGTACTGTAAATCATGATGAATGCTTGAATTGGAAATGACACGCCACTTTTAGGACACCTTTTCAACTCAGGTTGAAAAGATTTAGGGCATTCTTTTTTCAGCAGTTTGCATGTTAAACTGTGTTGCCTTATTTCTTGGCAGCATTCAACTGATAAGCTTGGAAAGCATCGAACATACTGCTTGAATCGAAAATTAACTGATAAGGCTCCGGCGCAGGAAACTCTTTTGCGCTAATCTCCGGAGAAATTACGGACATGTTCAAGGTTGGGGTTGGTGATGAGGTTATGCGTAGGGCTAAAGTAGGTTTTTTGTCATGTTAGGGTTAGAGTTAAGATAAGGTTCAGGGTTGAAGCTAGGATTGAGCTTAGGGTTAATGCTAGGATTGGTGTTGTGAATTGATAAGATAAACCAATCCTTGCACAGGACCATCCGTATTTCTGGGAGGGGTGCCTTTTCCTTCTCTTAAAATTTCATTGAATACCCATGAAGCCAAAGTACTACTCCAAAATACGGTAGGTTATTTTGCTTCAGTGGCTGAGGCCTTCATAATGAGAGGCCTTATGCCCTTGATACTCAAAAATACATGAAGTGCATGTAAAGAAATCAGTAATGTACCATTTTTGCAGTTGGAGATAGTCCGCTTCTGATTATAGTCCTTGTATGTACAGTTAAACATACCGCAATAGGGACCTTAAGTGTCATTTTGCGGGTGACAATATTTAAAAAATGCGCTGTTCCTATAAGACAAAATACTGCTGCGAGGACTACGGCCATTGGGTGGTGCGAACTTGACGGTTAATACTACTTTGCACGTTGGAGTATCAATGACCGATAAACATTAATGCGTCTTCTTGTTCTTACGTTGACCAAAAACACATGCAAGAATATAAAATGCGCTTCTACTTGAAGTTGTTCATTCCTCTAGGATTTTTGTTCATGCTATAGCTTACTAAGGTTTGACCAGGTTCTCGACGCTTTTATTCCTACTGACTCCAAAAGGCTAGCATGATGTGTTGAATACGGATAGGATTAGTTTTTATGCATCGCAATTCTTGGAAGGATTCCTTGTCTGGACGTTTGCACAGGATACGGAAAAAGGAACCATCCACAATGGCTTTGCGCCAAATTCAAAGGTGATTACATTTAGGAGGAAGGTGAGGGTTAGGGTTAAAGTTAAGTTTAGGTTTCGGTTTACCTTTGAGGTTAAGGTGAAAGTTGGGGTAAGGGTCATGATTAGCCGAAGGGTTAAGGATGTTATCGTGTTAACTGTAGGGTTTAGGCCTAGGGTAGAGCTAGGGTTAAGATTAAAATGACAGTTTACTTTTACACTAGGGTTATTTTTAGGGATAATACACTTACCCTTCCTGAAATTTATTCCAAGGTCACCTATTTTAAACGGGTGGGTTGGTTCCTTTTCCGGTGTCCTATTTAGGCGGCGATACAAGGTATCCCTACCGACATTGCTGCCTTAATTGCGCAAATAGACTTAAGGAACCGTAGGCTACCTAAATTTTGAATGCTGGACACAGGTCTGCCTTTTAAGGCTTGCGCAGGAGGAGTTTGAGTATGTTCCTCTGGCAAGTAAATTTACCGAGAGCACACTTTCAAGCCAAAAGTACACCTTCCTTTCTAAGCCGTGAAGAAAGTTTTCTCTCAGCAACAGTGAGGAAACTACGCCAATTGGTGACCCTGACGTGGGTGACCAGGCGAACATGGCGCCTAGTGGAAATAGCTGCCTTTAATGAGATAGCTGTTAATTTTAGTAGGCGTTTCGGCACGCAGCAACCGTATGTCTTCGATACTGCCTCTTGCGCGTCCGTTGACTTCTGCAGTTGCCGTCCTTGGTGATAGATTCTAGTACGAACTCGAAACGTTCGACAAACGAAGGTTCTTGTTTCAGACGCGGCCTTCTTCTTTCCAGCCTAATAGATCCGTTAAGATGTTTTAAAAGTTGATCCAAACGAGAGGCCAACAAGGACCGAATGGGATGCCGTGGTTTGCTTGTACTCATAAATCAGGTCCCTGTGACTTGGAATGTAGGTGGCGTCACCCATTCAAGGCAAGTCAAGTGCCCTACGCCTTTAGCTACGGGTTCATTTTTTCATGGTAACGCTGGAGAATAATCAAATTCGCCAGGGATTGGCCTGATTGCGGGACAGAAACTGGCATTCCTGTTTTGCCTTGTAGCTTCTGTTCTAGAGACTTCGTGAACGCATGCAAAAGGAACGTGCAACAAGGACGTGAGTGGTACCAGCGGCAAAGAAAGAAGTTTTGAGGGGGTTGAATAATTCGTTTGACCCAATTGTGAAAAACTCGGTGGCCTTGGTGAAATTGGAACCCACCACAGCAAGGGGGAGGCTTTAGTACAGCCACTTGAGGTACGAGGTCCCATCGATTTTTTCATAATTCGACAAAATGAAAGATAAGAACGTTTGAAGTGGCCGTGTTTGAGAATCCCAACCATGGCTCCAAATTAAGAGGAAATACTAAAATCCACACTGCCACCAGAACTGATAGGTGACACCACTCCCATGCAACGTTAAAAGTGCATGCATCGAAAAGCATGCTTTATAATGATAGATTAATACAATCACTGGGTGTTGGGTGTTGAGGTCAAGGGACCTGCTCATCTCGTTGTGACTTCAGACTCAACCTAGAGCTCACGAAGGCGGTCGCATAGAGACCATGAAGACATGCTGAATGGAGTCCCGAGAAAGAAAAAGGAGGTTGGAAGGGCCATTTCCGGCTCCGCAGTCGAAACTAGCCAGGCATGATCACTGCCAGTTGTGGATCACCTCAGATTGGAAACCTGTTTGGTTGGTTATTACGCGGTATAAAGTTTAGTGCACTAAAAATTGAGCCAAATCTCGTTGTCCTGTCCAGTGCAATCGAGAATATTAAGTTTGCCCGAAATGCATCGTGGGAAGAGAATACAATTTCAACACAGTTTAATTTCCCCATCGCAGGTGGCTGAAAAACGTGCTCTTGGCTCAACGGTAGAGCATCGGTTTCAATGAGCCAAGTTAGTGGGTTCATATCCCAGGTACTCCATATCTGAGGTTGACTATGTTTGGTTGATGACAGCCAATAAATCGGAATTTGTCATTCCTGGTCGGCACTCATTTTCAAAATTATCCATTCATATCTGGTCACGAAAATTATCAAATCTGCCTACGAAATCGTGGTTTCCAGGGACATCTTGTACGTCACAGAATATGAATACCTGCATAAGCTAATGCCTTGGACATTCCAAATAAGTCGCTTACGTTAGCAATTATACTATTATATAAAAGCAGACGGTGGGAAAGGGGTAATTGACAATGATAGAATTTTGCTATGGGTTGAGCTCGTCCTACGGCTGAACGTTACTGTTTGTTTGGGTTTCATTTTTACTACAGTTTGTAAGAATGACGTTTTGTTTACTGGAACTCAAAGATGCCCACGTGATACCCAAACTTTTGCCATAGGGGCGATTTTGTGTGAGCATAAACTATAAACATTTTCTGAACTGGCAACAATTCGTCCCTATAACATTCTCACATGACTTTGAAAGCCAAAATACTAGCAGTTTTCTGGAAGCTCTAACCACAATCCTTTGCCTCCATCATAAATACTGCAATCGTTGGATTCTAAAATCGCAACTAGTTAAGATTTCAAAATTACATTAACAATATGTTAGATTGGCAAATTTACACTTCTATTTGTGAAAATTTACCGGTAATACTTCAACCAGGATGCAGTAAATGATCATATTACACTGAATAGGATTGCTTGAATCTTGTCCTCATTTTTCTTACGTTTCATTCACTCTTGTAATTGTCAACATTTAGTTTGGCCCCGAACTATCGATTTGGCAAATATGTCCTCTCTTGACCGGCTTAGATTCCATAACTTTTGTCATTTGATAAGCAGGTTAAGTGACCGCTCGAACAAGGAGTTTATTCACACCCAGCCTAAATGCAGAGTAATTTTCGGGCAAATAAGTAACACCAAGGCTGAGAGTGTGGCATTAGCAATCGAATGCGAACAAGCAATCAATCACCCCACCGCGTACGACTATTTGCGCTGAACTAGGGAACGGATAATTACTTTAGGTAGTGGTCGTATGGAAACTGTACCCTACAAATATCGCACTCAATTTGCGCTCATCACCTTTCGTTGTAGCTGACTCTGATGATGGGTTAGCATGTAACTACGAAACGTCGTGCATATACAAGTCTTGGTTCCTGTGAAATGCTTCCTAGTACTTGCCTATTCATTTGCACCATTTTGTCCAGTTTTCGATTATAATCGTTTAAGTTGTTTCCTCGCATTCATTTATTGTGAAAAATAAAGCATTTACAGGGTTTTTACCCGAAAATGGAGTGCAATGGAGTAAAATCACGTTTTCCTGTTCCGTATCATCAAGTGCAATTTCAGGTTTTCCTCGTTTTTATCTTAATTATTCGTTGATGATCGCTCACCGATCGTTGACGGAACTCACTCGCCCCGTTCTGCCTTCGAGCTCATTCTTGAGCCTATAGCAGCCTCACAGGGCTAGTAGTAGAGGCAGATTAACAACGCCGACAAACAAGGGATAATGGAATGGCTATTTCTGGCCTACTAGCCGTCATCAGCCACTCATACTCAACCCCATGTGGTGCCCCACCAAGGCTCGAACTCACGATCTGTTTGTCAGATGTCAAACGCTTTAACGATTGCGCGGCTGCTGCTGGGGCTGGAGAATGAGCCCGAAGGCGAAACGGGACGATCAGTGAGCTCTGTTAACGATCGGTGAGCGTTCATCAACGAATGTCCATATTCCCGATCTAAACCGGCAAGACAACAAGCCCGTGAATCAATGCTTATACTTCAAGAGGTTTGAGCCTCGGGTGGGGCATGACCTGGGGTTTGGTATGACTGGCTGATGATGGCTAATGAGCCAGAAACTGCAATTCTAGATTCCCTTGTCCTTGTCGACATTGTTTATCAATTTTAACGAGTTTTTTGACAGTTTTATTTGAAAAATAGTGACACGTTGTTATGAAGGCACACCAAGTGAATTGGAGTTGACTTTTAATTCGGAGGTTTTTAACAGAGAAGCGTTGGTAAGGGTGACTTGTATAGCTGCCTCAACAGGACAAGGGAGAATGAACACCCGCCTACTTAACATTGGTGGCCCAATGATAAAGTTCAGGAAGGTTAAATTTTCCCGCATCTTAACCCTAACATAAAAGTAAATTGTAACCTTCATCTTTATCAAAGTCCTACTCTAAACGTAAACTCTGCAGTTAGCACGAACTCAAAACTTAACCCCTAACATACTCCTGACACAAATACTAAGTATAAATTTGACCATCATCCTCATTTTAATCCTAAACCTAATGTTCCCGGAATTTGACGTAAAGCCACATGTATTGCGGCGGTTCGTATTCTCGTGTTCTGTTTAGGCGGCCATGGAAGTCATCCTTAACTGAGCATCGTATATTCTTGAGTCAGCAGATATTTATTCGAGACAATTAAGCTTTTATTGCAGGATGGCTCCTGAGTACGATTAGTCATAGCGAATTGTTCGTGTAAATCAACTATGAATTATGTTGCAGATGATGGTTAGAAAATTCATATTATTTTTCGCTATCCGCCGAAAATTTTTCCATCTAGAATTTATGTCCAGATCCTTCACTCGAGTAAATTATGACAATAGAATTAAAAGTCAACTCTGTGTTTTGGCCCACAATGATGGCGTTCATAACAGTTGGAAGAAACTAAGTAACTGCACACTAAAGAAAAGGTGCATAGCAATGGAATTTCATTAAATCAGCAACGAGACCAATTAATTTTTTTGACGAATGAAGAGTTCCGACTGAGGAAGCAGGAATCCCAGCTTCCGGGGAATTTAAAATTCCACTGTCAAGTTCGGCCATGTCCACCGTGTGCTTCAGCACGCTGAAAGCAAACGCAGCGACTTCCAATGCATCTACCGCACTCTCTCTTCCCTCACCCGTCCATGTTTGGTGTCATGAGAGAGTCAAGAATACTGGGGCGTAGTCGAGTGCAGGTTGCGGAGAAAGCACATATCACAAATACCACACCACTTGTGATGTCGCCAACCATTTCTGTTGCTGCCTCTGATAATGGATTCGAGTGCGAGCCCGAGTTGCAAGGTGACCACAATTACCGTCCCCATTGTAGTCTCTCCTGTGTCTTACCGGCAGCATCGAGACTATGAGCGTAAGCCAGGCCTGTAGACGGTGGGTTGAGCACCTTTTAAACTGACGTTCACCAATGTTTGAGAAGGAAATTGCGTAAAAACGTCCATAATTATCGGGTAGTGCGCAGTTCACTTAAAAGAGTGCAATGGGAGACTAAGATTCTGCTCAAAACTGCAAAAGGTTGCCAGCTCCCTTAAGTGCCTTGATGATTAGATAATTTCGAGAAACGCATTACACAATATTTTCTGCAGCCAACTGCAAGAGTTGACGCATTTTGGAGAAAACAGATCTCACGAGGTTTTATAACGGGAAAAGTACATCCAAATATTTCTAGTTTAGCTTGTGGCTGATAACTTATGCACTTTTACTTTAAGTTAGTGAAGATTGCTTGAAGAATTGTACCTTTTACCATCGTAGAAACTCCATAGTTAAACCTGTGATTGCATTGTAAATCATATTTTCTAAAGCAGGTTATATTCAGTTGATAAAATTATTTCATGAAATCTCCAAAGCAACTGTCACAAACGATTTTTTGTGAGGCTTTGAAAGCGCAATGTAAGAAATGGAGGTTAAGTAAGTTAGAATCTAGGAGCCTATGATGTGAGTTGTGCTTAGCCTAGTACGTCCGACCTTTGAGTACCGTTTGATCATGCCAGTATCTTGTGCATATTTTGTGATTAGTCATTTGCACAACCACACATCGGCTTGATGAAAACGTGGTACGCTCAATGAGATTCATTGATCTGTGCATCTAATTTTTGTTCCTATTGGAAGGATGGACAAAGTTGCAAGAAGATCCTCGGAACACTAGTTCAAACCTGGCTCTGAACTATTTCAGCGAATCGGGCTTTTCAATTTTAACATAGGAGGTACATATTTGCAAAATCACAGCAGGTTGCACGCGTGTGGCATATATTTCTTACGTAAGTATGATCTCAATATTCAGATACGGAATTCACCAATATTTCCGCTGCTAAAAGACGAAAGTAGTTGGGATTGAAACCCGCAGCAGGTTCCCCAACTTTAACTATGCGGTTTTTAATATTCGCGCTGATTTTCGGTGTGAAGGTCAAACTTGTATTCAGAAGTAGCCGTCAAGCTCGGAGAACTATAAATGGGACGAGCTTTTGGGTTTGGTCCAAGTTTACACAGGCTGAAATGATAGGGTTTAGGGCGTCCCATTTTGTAATAACAGTAAAGTTCAGACACAAAAGTAAAAAGGGTACTTTATTTCTGACAAGTAGATTAATCAAGAATTAAATAATTCGTTCATATTCTCAAAAAAATAAAAACAGTTTTCTCTGTTTTCTTTTTACTATTCGTATGAAAACAGCCTTGCTGAAAAAGAGTCAAAGTGAATATATGTAGAGGAGAGCAATGTATTAGACCGCGCAAATTTTATTCATCATGCAATTTTCAATGTCTGCTGAATTAACGTGTATACTTTTATTGCATCTGCGATTGATTGATTCGATTTTGTAGTAATGCATGCCTTACAGGAGAATTTTCGGTATTGATAATGTGTCAGTAGGAGATTTTTTCGGGAATCTTACTAAGTTTCGACTTTTTGGCCACAGGAGGTAATCTCCGTTATCTTGTATCAGCTGTTGTCCGCTACTCTCGACATCCGAACCCTTAACTTTGAACGTTTTGAAACATGGTTAAGCAAACCTAAATAAACGGTTAGAGGGACACACGAATAGATGAAGAAAAATGGTAGTTTAAAATCGCATTGTATTTTAATGCTGTGTTTCTCAAAATAGCCCCCTTAGAAAACCGGTCGCAGGATGTCACGTGGTATCCAACATCTATTACCCAGAAGGCGCGTGGCGGTTACAACGTTAGTGCTATTTTGATTGGTTGTAAACAGTAGGCGGCTTTTTGTCTCACCGAACACATCTACGGCTCGGGAACGCAGATCAATGCGAGTACCATGCATGAGCCTATATAAGCTGGATATTGTTTTACCCTGCAACTAAGCTTGTGCCCACCCTAATAGGCGAAAATCAGCTAGTTGGATGAACAGCCGGTTGAGGGATGTAAAGGCTGACCGGGGCGGTGGCGCCTGTTCGCACTGAGTGCTGCTCAAACGCGGGATGTCCACGTGCTGACACGTGAGTCCGCCTGAGTTCAGTCCAGCAACAATCAATAACATTAAGCCAAACTCTTGAGGACGCGCTTGGCGATGAAACCGAAGCATCGCGGAGAGTGTGCATGAGTGCTTTCATTTTCTTCACACACGCAGACGATGGCAAGCAAAGTTTAGAGAGCCGGCAAGACAACGGCAAAAGCGAGTTGTTTGTGCGCAGAGGTCACCGAGTTCACGCCCCCGAACGAACAGTGATGACAACAGTCGTGACAGGCGTAATTCCTGGTGGGGCTTAGGCTACTGTGGCTTCCGAATAACGTCTTAATAAAAAAGATTTTCTGTTTTTTGATAATTTTAAGCAAGCGGTGCGTTTTTAAGTAAATCGGACTTCTTAGGTTACGATGACGGAGAGTTAGGAGAACCTTTAGGTTGGTCAACTCGGACAGGATAGACTGCAAGGCGTGCTCTGTCTCTCTCTTACAGGTATCCACCTTCGGCTTACACTCGGTGAAAATGCTGTGATGCAGGCAAACGAGGAACTAAACGGCACAACTACAGAGTTTTTAAATGGACGCCTTGATAGACATTCCAAATTTACAACCGCCATATATCTTGAGGCATCTTAGGAGAAACACAGAACTGAGACAGTTAGTGAAGGTTTTTTACGAGACAGCATCGATTTCCTTGCTGCCCATGATGTCTTGAGAAATTTTTTTTTCGATTTTTTTTCGACATTTTATACAAAAGGAAAGACCATCGATGCAGATGAAAACTCCAATACTGTCTGCCAGACGGAAGATCCACAAATGCGCGCAGGATGCCCCACCTGTGAGCTAATGGTAGCTATACAAGTCAGCGAGGTAGAAGGTGTGGTGCACATTTAGCACTAGCAAAACAATTTTTTATAATTGTTCATCACCTCTACTGCCAAATCGCAATCCGTTTGACCTCTATGCTGCCTGACTCGTCAGAGAGTTTTACCGCAAACCCGACTGGCAATGTCCACATTCAGGTCAGATGCGGTGCGCTCTGTTTCTTCTGACGCGTTTGTGAGGTGTCGCGAAGCATGGCATAACATCTCTAATGAAGCATCCATGTCACAGGTTCACCTAAGCTGAACGTTTTTCTGTGCATCTCCGAAGTTTGGATCGCATTTTGGTTTGTAGAGATAAAAAAATAGTTTTCATGCTGTCTCGCTTAGGTATCACTGAATGAAAACTGAATTTGGGTTCGACAAGAAATAACTACCTCCCCGTATTACATATGACCTTGCTCTAACTACAAGGTAATTATTCGAAACATTTATCATAACCCTAAGCCCGACTTTAACCGGGATCCTGTGACCCACCGGAAATGTAGCACAGGTTATTTGGTTGTATGAGGGTAATTAGAACTCTGCATACGTGAGGGAATTTCATACTAAATTGATATTTTTGGCTTTTTATAACAAGAACCCATGAAAGGTGACATTCAGCAGTATAAAATCTAGAAATGGTGGTTTTCTACCGTTTTATTTTCTTTATTTGCATGGGTCAGGAAGGATGATTTGCAAATCCGTTGATGAAAGCTCACCTATTGCTACCAGAACTCACTCGTTCTGTTCTGTCTTGGGGCTCATTCTGGAGCCCCACCAGCAGCAGCACAATGGCTAGTATTAGAATAGGCAGGTGAGTATTGCCGGCACAGACAAGGGAGACTGGAATGGTCCTTTCTGGCTTATTACCCATCATCTGCCAGTCAGACAGACCGGCTGATGACGGCTAATCAGCCAGAAATGGGCATTCCAGCCCTCCTTGTATTTGCCGGCAATATTCAACTGCCTGTTCTTCTTCTAGCCGCTGTGCAGGGGCTGCTGGTGGGGCTCGAAAGTGATCCTCAAGGCAGAGCGGAACTAGTGAGTTCTGTTAGCGATCGGTGAGCGTTCATCAGCGAAAGCAAGTCAATATTCCCATAATAAACCAGTAAAGAACGAGCCCGTGGCTCACTGGTTAGAGCATTGGACTTCTGATCAACGGGTGGCGGGTTCGAACCTCGGGTGATGCCGCACCTGGGGTTGGGAAGAACTGACTGACGACAGTTAAGAAGCCAGAGTTGGTCATTCCAGTCTCCCTTCTCCTTGCCAGCAATATTCAGATTTTCAAATCATATCCTCTTAAAGTCAAGTGTAATTTACTCAAGAGGTCAGAACGAAAATTGCAATAGAGATGTTTGTAACCCAGGGCTCCGGTTTCTATTCAAGCTTCTGCGGTTGCCCTGAAACAGGAAGATCTTGTAAGATTGAATGCTTTTCTGCAAACTGTGAGTAAGTAAATGTTGACATGGTACATTTCGTGACTGGTCTGCTAAGAAAATATTTTAAGAAAATCCAATGATATTCACACATTAATAACATGTCTGAATATCTATGTGCCTATCACACTTAAATATCTTATACCGTTTTTCAATGAAGCGCTGGATTTTTAAGTATGCAAAGACAGTTCAACGTTTACCGGTAAACCGCAATATTTATTTATTACTAAATTCTGTATGTTCATCATATTGATCTTTTTAAAAGTTATTCTGGACGGAATTTTCCAAATGTGGTTGGTTTTACCAGGTGCTTGACTTTTTATACATGCTGCCCACTTTTCCAAATCGGCCATTGAGCCACTCTCAAAAAGCTTTTTGCTTGAGTTTCGGTAGTAGCGACGTGGTGATAAGGAAAGGTCTCACTTTAATTTCCAACTAAACGAAAAGTATTTCTTTCCTAAAGAACTTCTTGTGTGAAATTTGCCTACGTCTGCATAGAGTGAAAAACGGAACCAGCGTACGCTACCCAGCTGGCTCATGCTACACTACCACGTCTGCTTACCTGTGGTCAGTAGAACGTCTCTCGGCCGATGAAGTTACTGTCTACACTTTTGATTCCTGAGAAAGTAAAGTACCAAATATTCTTCAGGTTACTTCAAATTTCTCGGTAAATTTTTAATCAACAGAAGGTAAGGTTTCCTCGAAACTCTGCTGCCGTTTCTCAATGGTAATAACTATACCGAATAATAAACACGACACCAGATTTGCCACAAAATCATAAACAAAAAAACAAAATTGGCAGTTAATTGTTTGTGAAAAGCGTATTTTCTGACATTGTTTGTTGCCTGGGCTTCGAAGTGAACATTTGAAAGGGATTAGGAGCGCAATGGAACAGAATTATAGGACAGCTGACTTTTTGGAGAACTTCATTCGCTCTCCAATGTTAAAGAGTTTAATCCAGACAATGAATCCGAATTTTTAACAAGTAGCCCAGCTAGTTAGTCTTGCGCGAAATAAATATGCGGGATTCAAGGTTTCCGAGAAAATAGCTTGTGCAAAACGACACTAGTGCCATATGTACGGGTGCGAACTCGCGATTTATCACCAATGTTTAAGGTTTCCAATCTAGATGTCAACATTAGCGTTATTTTCGGAATTGGCGAATGGATGACAAAATAAAGAATTCTCGGATACATGGTGACTTCTGTGTAGTTCAATAGCTAGCAACGAAAATTTGAGATAATTTCAATTAAAAAATATGCCAAGAGTTGCCGCGAAAAGGTATGGTTTCTTAGTGCTAGCATGTTTCTACTACTTTCAATAACTCCTTCAGAGTCCTCTGTGTAACCTCTACAGTAACTGAGGCGACGAGGCGGCAAAAGGATGTAGTGGATATGCTGAAGAGAATGCAGTGAAGAAAGCGCTGGGGCTCCAAGCAACTCTTTTCATAAGAAGGATGCTGTGCGTCACCCATACGAAATCTCATGTAGTAAGAACTCAAACAGTTTCTTTTGGATACATATTTTATAGTTTCAAGTGTAGCTGTGAAGTCGCAAAAAGAACGATAAGTGTTTGAGTAGCAATAATTAGATGAACTGACCCTGTCCCTTCACCTGGCCCCGGTACAGGTGTGTTTGACCGAAAGGTCCGACAGACCAGGGTTAGGCATGAGATAATCGGGCTGCGCACCCAGAACAAATGTAACAAATGGGGTTTTGTGGCATGCTTAGGCAGAGGCTCACGTCACACTGGACACCTGCATCCAATCCCCGCATGAGAAGGCTGACTGGCTCGGACAGTTGACTTGTGCCTAGGAGAGAGAGAGAGGGGGTGAGGACAATGGAATTCAGCCCATATTCCTCCAACAACCTTTCAAACTATCACGGTGTGCTAAAGGCCATGGCCTGGAAGGCTGCCAACGGACATGATGACGCGGTTCGCTCAGGACGGAGATTTAGGCTACAATGGCTTCTTCCGAATGTGGTCTTTATGGCACTTCAAATCAGCTGGGGCTCCAGATCGCCAATTTCTTGTTTGATTGAACCTTTAACCCATCGTGGATGGAGCAGGTTGTGTGTGGTGGCGCAGACGGGCTGTTTAACTTTGTCAGCCACTGCACCCGAGTTTGCTACCGGTCTTCTGGACTCTGTCATAAAATCGGGCCCAGGTGGGTGGGGGAAGGTGAGAATGTGATAGATGAATTGCAGCTCTACCGTCGTTATAGGCTAATTCGAGTGCAAGTTACCGTCACTGCCACGCCATGCTTTGAGGCACACGGGGGGCATTACCATTTGCGACGGTTTAACCGTCCCAACTGTCCCTTTAGATAATAATATTCTTCCTGTGGACTGCTTCAACTTTTCACGTAGCATCTTGGCAGCAGAGTTTTCAACTCTAAGTGGGGACTGTGGAAATGCGTCGGTCAAATTATCTGCCATTACGGACGTTCTTATTGCTAGCATGTTTCTACTCCTTTCAATAACTCCTTCAGAGTCCTCTGTGTAACCTCTACAGTAACTGAGGCGCCAAGGTGGCAAAAGGATGTAGTGGATATGCTGGAGACAATGTAGTTAAGAAAGCGCTGGGGCTCCAAGCAACTCTTTTCATAAGAAGGATGCTGTGCGTCACCCATACGAAATCTCATGTAGTAAGAACTCAAACAGTTTCTTTTGGATACATATTTTATAGTTTCAAGTGTAGCTGTGAAGTCGCAAAAAGAACGATAAGTGTTTGAGTAGCAATAATTAGATGAACTGACCCTGTCCCTTCACCTGGCCCCGGTACAGGTGTGTTTGACCGAAAGGTCCGACAGACCAGGGTTAGGCATGAGATAATCGGGCTGCGCACCCAGAACAAATGTAACAAATGGGGTTTTGTGGCATGCTTAGGCAGAGGCTCACGTCACACTGGACACCTGCATCCAATCCCCGCATGAGAAGGCTGACTGGCTCGGACAGTTGACTTGTGCCTAGGAGAGAGAGAGAGGGGGTGAGGACAATGGAATTCAGCCCATATTCCTCCAACAACCTTTCAAACTATCACGGTGTGCTAAAGGCCATGGCCTGGAAGGCTGCCAACGGACATGATGACGCGGTTCGCTCAGGACGGAGATTTAGGCTACAATGGCTTCTTCCGAATGTGGTCTTTATGGCACTTCAAATCAGCTGGGGCTCCAGATCGCCAATTTCTTGTTTGATTGAACCTTTAACCCATCGTGGATGGAGCAGGTTGTGTGTGGTGGCGCAGACGGGCTGTTTAACTTTGTCAGCCACTGCACCCGAGTTTGCTACCGGTCTTCTGGACTCTGTCATAAAATCGGGCCCAGGTGGGTGGGGGAAGGTGGGAATGTGATAGATGAATTGCAGCTCTACCGTCGTTATAGGCTAATTCGAGTGCAAGTTACCGTCACTGCCACGCCATGCTTTGAGGCACACGGGGGGCATTACCATTTGCGACGGTTTAACCGTCCCAACTGTCCCTTTAGATAATAATATTCTTCCTGTGGACTGCTTCAACTTTTCACGTAGCATCTTGGCAGCAGAGTTTTCAACTCTAAGTGGGGACTGTGGAAATGCGTCGGTCAAATTATCTGCCATTACGGACGTTCTTATTGCTAGCACGTTTCTACTCCTTTCAATAACTCCTTCAGAGTCCTCTGTGTAACCTCTACAGTAACTGAGGCGACGAGGCGGCAAAAGGATGTAGTGGATATGCTGAAGAGAATGCAGTGAAGAAAGCGCTGGGGCTCCAAGCAACTCTTTTCATAAGAAGGATGCTGTGCGTCATCCATATGAAATCTCATGTAGTAAGAACTTCAACAGTTTCTTTTGCAGGCACATTTTCTAGTTTCAAGTGTAGCTGTGAAGTCGCAAAAAGAACGATAGGTGTTTGAGCAGCAATAGTTAGATGAACTGACCCTACCAACTAGCTTCCAAAAATGCTGGCCATCTTTTAGCAGGATAGCAGCATAACTTCGCAAATGTTCATCGTAGGCTCACCATTACTTCAAATGCTCTGAAAATTAAGGCGGGAAAAATAAAAGGTAGCGCATTTGAGGATTTTATATTTAGAGCGTGTAACTTCCGACTTCGCTTTCCTTCGGCATTTGAGTGTTCAATCATGGGAAGTACTTAACACAAAAAGATTACGGCCTGTTTTAATCCCTACTTTTTGCTATTAGTAAGTAGACAGATTTTCACGCACACACATCATTGAAAAGTGAAAATAGTGCAATGTCTCTAAAGATGATAAGTTATAGGACGAAACGAGTAAGACTCATAACTTTTTATTGGTGGGCACTCCCTAGACCAATACAGTGTCCAGATTGGTAAAGCAGTTCGGACAGTGGACTGGTGCCAAAGTAAGCGAAGAGAGAGAGAGAGAGAGAGAGGTCAACAGCGCTCAACGCACCTTCCTTTCTGTAAACAATCTGACGTGCTCGAAGCTATCACGGGGCGCCAACAGCCGTGGCCTGGAAGGTTGTCAACTGACGGGACCGCGCTCTAAGCCCAGTGCGCGTTTGGGGGGAAGTGTCCGACTGGGGGACTGAGAGTTCGACTCAGATGGCTCCCTATTACCGTGGCCTCTATGCCATTCGCACGCAGGTGAGATCCGAGCCAGTCACCCCTTTTGTGTTAAAACCTGGTGCTGGTGTGCTGGGGAGCCATGACCTCTGTAGTATCAGCAAACGGGCTGATTAGCTTTTTCATTTTACTGCGCCCAATCACAGCATCAGTCAACTGCCTGTTTCGTACAGAGGACTGGTGACTGGCAGAGGGAAGTTTGAGATCGACAGCACTTAATACATATTTCTCAAAATAAACTAGCTGAAGTGCTTAAAGCTATCAAGGTGCCTCAAAAGCTGTGGCTTGGAAGGCTGTTAACTGAGGGCATAACTCGTTCTTCCTCTCAGGACGGAGAGTCAGGTGGCAATGGCTCCTTCTTAACGCAGCCTCTATGGTACTTCTCCTCATTGGGGATAGGAACGTCTCCTTAGCCCATTGTGCGACACGCGTTTCCGGGCTGTTTAGCTTTGTCACGCGCTGCGCCCGATTCCGCCTCTGATCTTCTTGACTCTGTCATGACACCAAGTCCAGGAGGGTGAGAGAAGTGTGGTAGATGCAGCGCAAGTCTACTGTCAGGTAAGTCGCATGCAAGTCACCGTCACTGCAGCTACCATGCTTTGGGACACATGATGGACATCGTCAGAAAAGGCGGTCACACTGATAATGATAACAATAATAACCATTGGTTTGGTGTTTGCGTTATTTATTTATTCAGGTGTGACAAACAAACTCTGAATAAGGGCGAGCTTCCGATTGAGCGATGAGATGAAACCAATTTTACCGAAGAAAAAAGGCGGTCGTAAGCTTACCTTCACTGATGAAAGCACGACTGTGAGGTGTGAATACGCAGGGAAAAATTGATGCAGGGCCTGACATTTGAAACACGAAATTTGACATTGTATAATCGGACACAATAATACTAAAAAACAGTTAAAAATTCTGTCGCAAAAAGGGTCTCTTTTGTTTTACACACTTTATTTGGAATGCTATCGTGATTTTGCTTATTTATTAACCGACCAAAATAGCTTAACGTACAGAATAAAACATTATATTGGAATTCCGAATTTCTTCCAAAGTACATAATAATTATATTCATTAATCTTGACATTGAAATCTGCGAAGTAGGTGCAATCACTGAGACAAGAACTTTATTTGCCTGACATTGCAGATTCACATAAGAGACAGCATCAGATATGGGTTTTGCGTTTAACTTCTTCAGGTTCGGTTCACTTAATTACCCTAGACGATAAAAATAGGTTTCACAGTCTGCACAGCATTGTCAGTGTTTGCCCAAAAGCGTTTTCTTCGCCATGAATTGTCTTATTTACCAAAAAACTGGTTGCGTGCTTCCTTTCGTGTGAAAATAAACCTGTTTTTATTAAAAAGGAAAAATTCTTGTGTTCTATAACGTGAACTTAACCAGCTATCTCCTCCATGGATGACGTTTTAGAACCGACCGAATGCAATGTTGAGAGACTAGGTGTTAGAATCCCACACCGGCCAAAACCTTACTTGCGCAACGGTTCCTGAAACTCAAAGACTGACTTAATCTCGAGGGGCAGTCTAGATAAGTGTAGCACATTCCGTGTCTAAACTGTCCTGGTCAGGTCAGGCTGAACGCATGTGCAGATCATGCATAGAAGAAAATAAGTTGGTCTTGTGATAAAGCGAAAAATCATCGCAAGTTGTTGCCCACACGTACGGGACGAATAATGGGTTCACCTTCGCAACCATCAAGATAATTACCCACGTCGGAAGCAAGACAAACTGAGAACTTATTGAAGCCTAGGATCTCGGGTGAGAACTCAATCAACCGAAACATCGACGTGGCACCGGAATACGAAGCCTTGCGCAGGCACTTCCAGGCCTGCTCTATGGTAACTGATTGGCTACTACCCATTTTATCTTTCTTTTATTTTTTTCCTTTTCTCCAGCAATGGAACAGATGCAAGTTCCAAAGCTGAGAAAAATAAACATATTTTTCTAGTGTTCAACCAGTATTCTTCTTCTTCTACTTCTTCATACGTACACTCGGAACTCGGAACTTCACTTCCATGCGTAGTCTAGAAAGTTTCTTCCCCTTCCCATTTTTTTGTACCCAGAATCAATGGAGTCGCAGGTCAACTCTCAGGCCCGAAATGCTCTGGTACCTATCACTACCCTGGTCTAACTCTGTCCGGAATGTTTCAGTCGGTACTGCCTTCTTCGGTGGTTGAAGAAATAAACGCATCGCCGTTGAAGACAATACTGAGTGCCTGCAAACTACTAGTCACCATACTTAACGTCACAACCTCGTTGGAGTTCATCTTATCATAATCTCGTTGTGGTCAGTAGGCGTTGGAAACAAGTCCATTTTGCTACAAAAAGAGTAAACAATCATCGCATGCCGTTAAGCTTCCAACCCAAAGAAACAATTTTAATGAGAGCTTAGAGGTAAGGTTTTAATACGGGGTTCTGCCTGAACATTTTGTGGCTTGAAAAGGCATTATTAATCGCCACAGCGTTCACTAATCTCACGTTATAGATAACACGAAATTATTATTTACAGTTGCCACGCAAACCTTGCTCAGTCTCTGCTACTGACAATTATTAACCATATAACAAAAACGTTTTTTTGTCAAGACACTCTTATGATATTTCTAGTATAATCGCGCGAACAGACCGGTTGCATGTTCCTTGTGCCTTACACTGAAAGCTAAAGGAATAAAAGTTGAATCTCCTCGAATAGAATACCAAAAAAGGTCTGTAGCTCACGAGTTTTTGTGTTTCAATGTAAAGGCATTGTTGCAACAAGCAATGAGATAACGCTATTTGTGTTTGTCTCTGATGCTGGGTTCGAGCTGGAATCATAACCCTTAGGTGAATAAAGTCCTTGTCTCCGCGATCGCGTCTACTTCTTCTCACTAACCCATAATGTTTTACTTAGACATCGATTGGACAATGTGTCGGATAAAGCCCAAAGACACCTATGCGTTGCTGACCTTGAGAACGTTCAGTCCCTGATTTTTAACTTTTCGGATCCTCTTTGGTAGTTAGTTTCGTCAGGACCGATGGTCTGTTATTAGGCATTCTACATACATTCTGCTATATTTTCTGAGTTCCTGGAATCTTAGTTTACTTTAGCGGAGTCTAAAAATGCACGTAGACGTTAACGAAATTACAGGGAAGCTATTATTCTATCATCAAGATACGTTTCAGCTACTAAAAATATATTGTTTAACAATAACTTATCAGAATTCTGGTTTTCTGATAATCAAATGACTCTATTTTAGACAAAACTGGCTTACTTCTTATTTGTACACCATGGACGGGTTTCAGCTGACACTTCTGTGCCATAAATGACTTCTGGACCTGTAAATGTATAGGTGTATTTAAAGGAGGTAGGCCAAGGTGTTTCGCAACCAGTAACATTATCTTACACAACAGGAATTAGTTAGGGGGTATTTGTCTATTGGTAAACATTTTTACAAGAAAAAGGGAGAAGAGGGATATTCGATCGTCGGAATCATTTCTTTATTCATTTGAGCTTCTGACCTCTCACTGGACTCCGTCATCAGAGATAAAAGCGGCAACAAAGCAAGAAAGACACAACGAGAATGTGATAATTCACCTCAATTTGTAGTTTGATAATCTTACTTGAATGATCTTTTTAATTTGAGTACAGATTTACATTGTCACTCAATGATTGATGATTTTCGTCGCATATTGGGCATTTCACTTGGTCCAACTATTGCTTGAGGAACTCAGGGTTTTTTATTAAGTTTTAACGTGAAAAGTTCCTGTGTCAATCACTATTTTGGCCCGACGTACATACTTGAACCCGTACATGATAGAATGCTGACATTTGTATGAAACATAGAATGGCCCCCTGAAACTTAGTTCGATCTACCCTTTCCTCGTCAGATGAAGAGGGGTGGCCCAATAAATAGACCCCCTGGATGTTCCGGTTACAACCGAAAAATACGAAAATAATTAAAATATGGGTCTGTGTACTCCCACCCGTTCAAACTTATTACTATTCTTAAACTCGGCGATTTAAATAAAGGCGAAAACAATGCCACTAACTGTGTCAGCATAACAAGTATCAGTGGCTTTTTCTAAATCCTCCCAAAATACTAATACCTAAATACAAAATACGACAAATATACAAGTCTTTTACTTTCCATTATTGGAAAACAGGTGTTTCTATAGCTTCTTGGACTTGTGCTGACAGTTAATGCGAACAGAAACCTCTCCTCTTTCCCGGCGACCTTGGCTACGTTTCAGGGAGCATTGCATTGGTGCTAAATCAAAGTTTTGCGTTAGGGTGAATAGTAAGACAACAGTTAAGGTAAGGTTTGGAATACGTTTAGGGGTTAGAAAACGATAATATACAGGCTACCTGGAATTTACTACAAAGCCACCTGCGTTACGGAGTATTAGTGTTCTTATTCCGTTATATATGTGGTTGGTACGAGCTTGAAGGCCACTGATGGAAGAAACAGAAATCAACGTGAGCCACGATTTTTTTTAGAAAATGACTATAGTACTTTTGACGGTCATTTTTGACTTATCAGAAGCATCAGTGTAGCGGTAAATACGTTGGTTCCCATATATGTTCAAGTGCGATGAACGGTTGAATTTTGTATCGGGAATGTTATCAAGACAGAGAAGGCCAATATAGGATGAAGGATCCCTTGATCGTCTACCATGCACAATTACTCGAACACCACGCGTGTCTATCAGCGAAAGTACTATTTACACAATTATCCCGATCACCGTTTGGTATGGGTTTATCAATTGATAAAGAAACAGTAACAATAATCATTTGATACTTTATAAAGAGAAAACATTTGCTTGTCATGGAGAATTAAAGTATTCATTCTAGCGTCACCCATTATTTGCAGTTGTCCTCGTAGGAAAAAAAAAACAAATTAATGTGGGAAATTCGACACTGAACTTTATTATGAATTAGCCTTTAAATGATTTAGAGGAGGTTACAAGCGGAAAGACGATTTTCAGGAAGCAGTCGAGAGTAAGGAGTCTCTACAGGACGTTTTATTTTCATGACGATCGCGTGGACCACGAACTAATCGATCAATAGTTTTCCATTCTACAGTCCATTAACAGATGTAACGATCTCGTCTTCCATATTTTGCGCGGGACTTTGTCTGGATGAAATGCCTAGATAGGAACGAAGAGAGCAACTGAGTATTGGAAAGTCATTGCACATCAACAGACAACACCTGTGATGAAATTATGGCAATTGTCGGCTCCATTGAGGTGTTCAAACCATAACTGCACCAAGTACGACTTACGACGCATGTGAGAGTAATATAAGTTTCAGAGACGTAGGGTTTACACCAAATACAGCCTATCAATGCATGAACGCTTATATATTGTTCCCTCTTTCTCTATCTCCCGATCTCTGATCATAGGTTCGAGCCTGAGTCTGAATCGCTAGATCACTATTATTAATTTTTCAGTCGTCATGACTCCCTCTATTTTGAGACCACTTTGATAGCGCTTACTTCCCCGCAGCAGTCTTAACTTGCAGGTCATTGTTAACTGGCCTATGGGAATAGCTTTTAATCTTTTGCGAAGTTTATTGTTCCGGTCGACGAAGAGTGAGTAGATACACGGTGCGATTGGTAATCACAAGATAATGAGCAAGTATCTAAGATAAATAAGCACTTGCAAGATAATGATTACGATAGGATGTCAGGAATAAACTGTGCGTCCAAGCATAATTTGCAAAAATTTGCAAATTGGGCCTAATTTAGGAGGGCCTTTTTAAATAGAAAATGGGCTTTTGCATCCAGAAACTGAAGATTAAATTTACGTTGACCACCTAGTAGTGCACATCGGACGACAAGCTAATACTATGCAGCATTTTAGTGTCGTCTACGTACTGCACCCTAAATGAATTATTTTGATTCTTAGTGCTTGATTGTTGCTATGAGATGCATGTCATCTCAACTATATTCTCTGTTACAATACATGACAACGATATTTTGTTTGTCTCATGGTTCCATCGAGTGAAACCAAACGTGTTGAAAATCTATATAATGAATGGCTTTTTCTTGACCTAACTGTAAGCTAGTCAAAGTATCCTGCACAATACTCAGCCAGAAGATACACCAGGACTTCAAAAATAGTTGTAATATACGTTGCAATAAAATAAATAGACTTAGAAGCGCATATGAGACAATGGTTTAATGATCGCATCTGGGCTTTCCATGCTACTTGAACTGCACTTTATCCTCCAGGGGCAGCTATATGAATGGGAGTATCAGAGTTTCTTGCCGCAAAAGAAGGGTAAAACAGGCGTGGACAGCAGGCTTTCTCGAAACCAATACCTTTCGTGATAGCTTGTAAACTGCAACCCTCGCTGCATAACACCGTTAATGAATAACAGTGTACAATAGGTTGAATTCGCACATAAAATCAATGCAAAGTGGCAAGGGCATTGTTCACGGCACAGAAGAATCAATGAAACTGGTTACTTAAAACCGCACTATAGGAAAATAGGAGGGGCGAATGTTAACACACAAAAAGGTAGTGAGTAAATCGAAGGCTTGAATAGTACCAAAGTATTTGGAGGATACAGTTATTTGTATAGGTTGAGTTCTTCACGCCGTATATAGGCTGTTTCCCCAGAACAGCCTTCCAAGTACTTCTTCGGGCACGAAGAATCCGGACCTTGCGCTACTTGGAAGCAGCAAATATATGGCTGAAGAAACCTGGCCTATGCAAACAGCTGAATCACGTGGTCAACCTCCAATATCCCTGGTGATTTTCAGGACTTCGATTTACTCACCACCCTGTTTTGTGTTAGCATCCTTCCACTTGCTTTCCTAGATTGATGTTTTAAGTTACCAATTTAATTGATTATTCTATGCAGTAAAAAATGATCCCGTTTGTATGAATTTGATGTTCTGTTCAAATTCAAACTGCTGCGTGCTTCTTCTTCGTTGTCTGTGTTATGCGGAGACAGGTTGCACCGGACGAGCCATCACTAAAGTTATTGGTTCCAAAAAATGCTGCTGTCCACGCCTCTTTTAAATTCAGACCAGAGGAAAAATGCTTCAAATTGAAGCAGCTAAAGTAGCCTAGAGGCAAGACTACATGAAACAAGTACCTACGGGACTTCATGGAACGAAGAATCTAAGTTCTGAATTTGAGTTATTTCCTCTAAAGTTCATACGTGTTTAATGGTAGCTAATCAATTCACACTTCTCCACTAGCAGACTAGAGGAGTTTTACTCGAGTTTTACCTTTTCGTTTTTAAGGAAGTCGTGAAAGTACCACTTTCATTTATGAGGAAAATATGAAGCTAGATAGATGCTTCTGATTGGATGTCAATGTAAAAAGGGCAATGGAATAGGCGGAAACCAAACTCTAGATGCCGATTAGGCAAATTGATTTTGTGCTAGATAGATGCTTCTGATTGGATGTCAATGTAAAAAGGGCAATGGTATAGGCGGAAACCAAACTCTAGATGCCGATTAGGCAAATTGATTTTGTGCTAGATAGATGCTTCTGATTGGATGTCAATGTAAAAAGGGCAATGGAATAGGCGGAAACCAAACTCTAGATGCCGATTAGGCAAATTGATTTTGTGCATTTTGACAGCTTACAATTTTGCAGAGATCGCGTCCACTCTTTAATTAGGTACTCTATATCCAGATGAGTGACCCACGCACGATGTTCGCAAGGACCAATGGTAGAAGTTCCCTTTTGCATACCCTCTCTATTTCCCACAAAGTTACTGACTCAACTGCAAAAATTGACATATTTCATAAATTTCTCGCTACTCAGAACCCCTCATTGCAGTTAACGTGACGGCATTTGCCATTTTCACGTGGTCTAGGAATTTAATATCAGGATTACCGCAGCCGGCCTTTACAGCGAATGGTTTTGATAACAAAATCGTGTCTTTGGCTTACTTAAGGTTACTGTGTCCTCTTTTTTAACCTTAAACATGACATCAGTTTAGGCCACAAACTTGCCAATTTCGTCCATTTAAACGAATGGCACTATCGAAGAAAGCTCTGAGAATCAGGCAGAGACGAAAATCGACCTTACATCCGCGTGCTGTAGGAAATAGGGAGAGGATGCTAGCACAAGTTTCCCAACAGAATTTAAGTACCCCCGGCACTCTGTTCATACATTATAGTAGTGTTTGATCCAAACTGACGCGGTGTGTGCACAGGTGTTAAAGATGGTCTACGAAGAGCATTCGTGTTTGGGTAATGCGTTTGGTGTCCTGTCAGCAGTCCGCACACCCACTGATGATTTCGGGGCGTACAGAGTCTAGATTAGACAGGAAAACTTTGCTAGATCTTCTGCAACCTTCCTTAAAGTTAGTCACTGTCATGTTCAGCTTCCTCGTAACAATTGATTTCACAGCCAATCTAATGTTATTATAAGAGAAATTCGTCTAAAGTCGATTTTCGCCATTGACCAACCTCTGTCATGCCACCGGTATCTCACATTCACTTACGACCTTCGCCAATACCTCCGAGGAGACTGATGACTTGAAATATTCACCGGTTGATAGAATCTAAGGGAAAATTTGTTACACTGATGAGTAGTATTTCCAGCAGCTGAGAATTGTTTACAATTCGTGAGCGCAAGATAGCAACTAATACAGACACTGTCAACGGAATATAGACAATGCCCTCCCACTGTAAACAAGTCCTGTAGTGAAGGCAACATGAAATACCGTACGCGCTGCTGGCTAGCTTTGGTGGCTGTGGTCTAAAAAAAACCTGTGACCTATAGTGCAGATCGGTAGCCGTCTGAGATATCTTAGCAGACCTCTTCGACGAGAAAACGTTTTTAACACCCTCGCAGGGAAAAGGCTATAAAAATAGCCTTCCCGACAACTGCTGGGATCACGTTATCGGCAAGTAGACCGTAGGGCGTTACTTCAAATGTCGCAGGCAGAACAGCATAATAAACAAACAATTTAGGTCCCCATCGTTTCCTCCCCAGCCCATGTGCTGTGAGAGGGACTCAGCTCCCTCTGGCTACCTGTAATGTTCCTATTCTTTTAGACAATTTACAGAGCTATAAGCCGAAAAGAGGAGGCTTGAAAACGGGCACGCCACGAGGTGCAAAAAGCTGCTCTAGACGAGGCCCTATTCTCCGAACAGGGTCAGCTGGAGCAGGTGAGTGCCTGTTATGCCTTCTTCTGGAGCGGCCACCCAAACGCAGACCAACGCGATAACGGAGCGTCACATTTGCCACCTAGAACGACATCGTGGAACACCTGCCCTCTTTACCGCAGGGTAGCAATGACTGACTAATGACTCTACGCCCCCCGCCCCTTAGGAGGGCCAACTTCACCGCTAACCTCAGTACTAATACCTCTCAATGACCATATCCGATGCGGTAGAGAACGAATTCGATGAGGACTTTAACTGCCTCCTGGGGACTGTGCTGAAGGTGAGCAAGCTGGTTGTTCTTGGTGAATTCAATGTCCGCGTCGGTGACTGTGAGGGATTGCTGGTTTAGACGGCGTTGACGATTTTAAGGGCAACGGTCGTCTTCTCCTTCCGTCAAACCTGCACAGAGCACCGCCTCATACTGACCAGCACATTCTCCCACTTTTCTATGCAGGAGGCAGCAACCTGTATATCCCCAGATTGCGAGGCTGCTATACGCTGGGCTAAATTCTCCCCTGGAGGCGAGACCGCCACCACGTGCTCATGACAAAACTAGCTGTGGCGTCGATGGTTGGACGGATCACTATCCCATCATCTTCCAGATGTAACTTCGAATACAGTTCATCAGGAGAGCTGGAGGTAAGTTAAATAATGAGCAGTAGAATGTGCCTGCTTAACGCTTCAACTTCTACAAGCAGCTGACCCAGCGTATGGAAAGATTGCCCGCTCTGGAGGACAACGGCTACTGTGAAAGCTTTGAGTCGCTCACATCATTGACTGTTTTGATGAAAACTATGCAAAAATCATCGATTCACGCCGAGGAGGATAGGCCACACAACACTTATATTAATCACAGAACCAATTCAAACAAAGCGGCCTGTAGATTTCGCGTGAAATAAAAAAATGGGTGGATTGATCTTGAGCTCGAGGAAATACGAGAATAAGCGAACTGCAACGAAATGAATAATTTCTTTACTTCCCTCAAAATTATCCGTGGCCCTGCATCTAAATGAAGCGCACCGATGGTCAGCTTCAACGGCTCAACATGTCATACAGAGAAATTACAAATTCTGAAGCGCCGGGCCGAGTAATACAAAAGCGTCCTAAATTGAAAGTGCACAGTCTCCAACGTCACCATAAATAAATTGCCCAAGTGAAAAAGAATAATGACCTGAACATTCGGTCGTATCTTTGGAAAACAACCGGAACCGTGCACCATTTTTCCATCGGGAAAACAAGGGGATTCGACGAGATGCCGAGTATGGCTGCTCCCGGTCGATGGACGAACATACAAAGAAATTCCAGGAGATGGGCTGTAAGGGCAGATGCCAAGGGCGGCAGGAACGTGACAATCATACACAGTTACACGTGCTAGAGCAATCAGTAACTCTGTGATAATTTTCGAGGCCTTTCTCTCCTCAAAACTGCAATATATTTTCGCCCGTGTCTTTCTTAATTACCTGAATATCAGCCTGAAAATAAGACTTAACCAGGAATGCTAATTTGGACCTCAAAGGTGCCGTGTTGCCATTATTGTCATCCTCAGCGTCCACCAGCTGCAAGAAAAAGACCAGGATAAGCACGCAGGCCTTTATACCAACTTCGTAGATCCGAAAAAATGTTTTTCATGCCGTCAATCATATCAGACTCGTGAAAGTCACGCAGACTTTTTGATACTCGGAGCGACTCACTCATACTGTGCTTCCGCTCTACAATTGCATGGTGGTGCGTGCCAAGAAAAATTGGGCAGTCTCCGAAGCATTCGTCATCATCACCCCGTGTTGGCCTGTTGGGTCACTTGCGACTCCGTCGCAGTGAGGGCATCATAAACGCAATCTTCGCCCTCTCCTCAACTGTCCACATTACCCACGCGCGTTCAGTCATCGCATAGGCCTCCCCGTCCACATGTGCTCCCATATAGATTTGTGGTAAACTACTGTAGATCAAACACCATTAGCCCAGCATCGCATTTCTCATACACAAATCCGTCCCACATCCCTCTCCACACGCACGTAATCGATACCTCTCACGTAAATAGAAAGCGTATTCTTCAGCTCATTCTCCACGTGGCCTCTACGGTATTCTACCGCTTGTGATTTGAAAGCAGCCCATTACTTTTTTATGGAAACTTGTTGATGTGTTGGAAGTCGGGTCAGGTGTGGCCCGCGTAGACTGGTTACTTTAACTCTACCAGCCACTGGCGTCCAATCACTGATCCTATTTTTGACCGGCTCGGACATAAGACTGATGTTTGAAGGAGGAGGAGGAGTGAGAACGATCATGAGGACTGCGCTCCCACGGCACAAAACGCACATTCCTCAGAAGAAAAGAAATCCGAGAAGTTTTTAAACCATCGCGGTGCGCTAACATTCGTTTCTTGCAAGGCTGTCAAATGAGAAAATTACTCGCTCCTTTCAGGACGGAAAGTCAGATTGTAGTGGTTCCCTTGAAGTGACACTCGCATTCAGTACAGGTCCAAGAAACCCCTTTTTCTTTGAAAATATGGCTATCGTGTGCAAATCAGGTTGGTTTGCTTTGCTAGACACTGTAATTGATCACACCGGCAGCCTTCTGCACTCTATCTAGTCAGTGGACAAGAAGAGAGGGAGGAGAGGGTGCGCGATCCATTTGTTTACGAAAATATCTGATTATCCATTAAAGAAGAAGTTCCATAAGAAATTACACGCGGTGAGCTTCTCAATATCTGTGCTACAGGGTTTAGTTATGAGGAGGAGTACTCGGAGGCAATTGTCTTTATGCAGAAGGGGTGACTGCTAATGTAGCGAACTATATACTCCCCACTTTTTCTATCCCGCCTTTCATGACGAGTTCTAGTATGTGTGTGAAACGTCAGAGGAGAAGACCATCTTTCTCGGAGATTACTTAACAAAAGTAAGGACACGAAATCGCACGAAATTCCTTGTAACGTATGAGACGCCCACTCCACGTTTAGAAAATTTGTAATTTATTAAATAAACGATCATTCTCCAAAGGAGGGAAACATTTGATTGATAGATTACTATGTATTAGTTACGAGAAAATTTATTTTATAAAATGTCATTAAATAAAAACACGGATTTATGACAAGCCAATCGTTTAAGGCTAAGTATAACTGACAGCAGAGAAGGAAAGAATAATATAACGAGAAAAAAATAAAAAAAACGACAAATACAAAGCACTCGTACTTTCTTGAGCATCCTTTTTGCGTGAAAAACAGCTGAAAGTTGGACAGACATAGAAACTACAAAGTTGTGTATTAGAGACTCTTACTTGGATATCCGAAAATATCCAAAACCGCGCCAGTATTATTTCCAGGAAACAAATTATAAATGAATTCTCATCTATCAAAAAACTTTTGGATCCTAAGTCCGATTCAACAGATAGAAATGTTACGGGTTGATTATATTTTTATTCAGCCAGTCATGCGTCTCTCACCCATTCGGAGACTGTCTGGTTAGGAAAGCCAATGATCGGTGTTCTCGAATTATTGCTTGAAAAATGCATATAAAAGAGCATGGACAAGGAGAAAGAGGACTGAGATATCAGTTTGGGGTTTATTAGATGGCATCAACTAACCATATCCGATTCCGGATTTTCAGAACTTAAGATTAGATCCCAGATTCCCAGTTCCTTGAGTGCTGTCAATTTCATCGAGAAATGGGTCCGATGTTAGATCGGTTGCCTTAGGTAGGGCATTCAACGATCAGGATAACGGGCTCATGGCTGGATGATGGAACGCTTGACTCAGAAACGAATAATGATCCGAGGACCTAGGTTTTACTCCTAGGTGCTGCAAACCTGTATTGGTTAGGACTGGAGGAAGATAACTAATAGGTCAGAACTGGCAATTCCCTCTCATTGGCAGATGAACGTTGTCGACAAGGACAAAGGGAGACTGGAAGGGCCATTTCCGGTTCACTAGCCATCATCAGCCAGTCATAGCTGACCCCAGGTGGTGCAACACCTGGGGCTCAAACCCGTTATCTGTTGATCAGAAGTCTAACGCTCTAGTCCACTGCGTCACGGGCTCGTGGCCTTGCCAGTTTAGATTTTGGATTATTGCCACTGATTGATTGACGCCCAGCGAAACGTTACCGGACCCACTTGTCCCGTTGTGCCACTGCTGTTTGCTTTGTGACTGCTTGCATTGAGCTCGCGGGGAATCGGGATGATCGTATGCCGTAACGTGCTCTCGATCGCCCATCCTTCGTTAGTATATATATACGCTATGTACATATGTCTGCATTTATGGTCCCAGCTTGTGGTCAGGGTTAAAATTGCCTGAATTAATGTAGCATAACTCCAAAAAAGTGTTACACAAAGGACGAGGAGATCGCATTCCTTTAAAACGTCTCTCAGAATGAGGAAGGGACCAGTCATTGTTTATGCGGCCAGTAAGGAAAACAACTATTCATGGTGTGCCTAAGAAGCTCAGGGTAATTTCCAAGCGGCTGTCCTTCAGCTCGTCCCAAAAAAATTCTTGGCCAGATATGTCAATGACACTTTTGTCATCATAGAATTGAGCGACGTGCAGACTGAATGCCATCTTTCCTGATATCCAGTTTACTATGGAAGGATAGGTCAATAATTAGTTGTGATTCCTCGACGTACAAGTGACAAAGCTGGCAAACGGGAAGATAAGGACAACCGTCTACCGTAAGGAAACTAACACTATGCGCATATCCCGTTTCAGAAGCAACCAACCCGTTGGTCACAAGCGCAGTTGTGTCACAACCCTGTTCCAACACGTTCAAACACATTGCAGCGACGACAGTTGGAAGAAGGAGGAGCTTAGGTACTTATATGTCTTATTTAAAACCAACGGCTATCCGAAGGCCTTCATAGGCAAGCATCTTAGGGAGGCCCACATTGAGCGGTCGAACGGAGAAGACCCGAAGTTCTGACTAACAATCCATTATGTGAAGAACGTATCGGAGGCTACGACAAGATTCCTGAAAGCACTCGGGATCGATGTGGTTCATAAACTGGACTCAGCAATCAGACAGCAAACTATTAGGCTCAAAGAATCACTACCAGTTACTGAGCAATCAGTAGTGGGCTGCAGCATACCATGCCAAAACTGTGCTGCGAGGTATGTTAGTGAAACGGACAAACGCCTTTGTATAAGATTGCATGAACACCAGCTTGCAATCAACCGCAGGGATAAGCTATCTATGGTCTACGGCCACATGCAGCCGAAGAACCCCAGTTTTGCCTCTGAGAAAGATGACCAAACCGCTGCGCGAAAGTTGGTCCTCGACTGGCACACTAAACAGAGCTATTGACTTGCACCCCGCCTACCAGGCGCAAAGCACAAGGCTCGAGTCAGTTTGGACAAGGCCGATAGGACAGTCGAGCAAAATCATGCGTGGCAGAGGAAAATAGGAGAGGAGCCGACTGTGGGCCACGTGATCACCTCACCCCCGCGCCCACGATACTGTAATCAACTCACACGGGCACCAACAACTGATCAGTCCGTTGGCTGACGAGGGGCAGGTCACTAAGCGCGCTGACTTGCCAACCTTTACAACTGGCGCCATAAGGACAAGGGTCAGGCAAGTACGTCAGCGGCCGATCTCGGATAGCTCAAATCAGGTCAAATTTCGTGCGTCGTGTATGCATACACTACCAGGCAGGCGTCAAGGCTGAGGCAGTCAGGGCCAGCAGGAGGAACCACTACACTTCTCTGATGATGGGAACGAGAGGGTTTCCGAAACGTCAGTTCAAGTTTATGCCGGTCCATGAACTCGTCCATTCTTTGTAGGATGATGATTACGATGGGTACAACTGAATGAAAACAAAACTACCTAAAACAAGTACTTTGTTCGCATATTACATATTGCAAGCAATATGGATTGCTGGATGAGATTTCTATAGGACTGAATATTTCTGGTTGCAGCGTTAGGTTTTTAACCCGTACTTAAGGGTATAACGTTGGTTCACTGGTAACTGGCTCGGGGTTACAACCTTAAAATGCTGCGGGGTTATGGTTGGTTGATATAGGTAAATATGGTAAAACGGCGATTCTAATGGCTGTTTGACACATAGGAATGACTAACCGCTATAAGTTTGTTAAAATTCTACCATTTCAGCGAACTTATTCGGCTATATATTGTCAAAGTGTTAACTACCCTATATCTGATATAAATAGAAGAGGTCTGCCGTGACCTGCTGGTAGGCCTCACCCGGATTAATTTTTTTTCTAATTTCCCTGCCCCGGCCTTTTGTATGACGTTAGGTGGACTTGTCACCTGCGTGCGTTACAAGTCTCCGCTTCACTAGGGGGTGATTGAGCTCCTGTTCAGTTTGTTGGCTCTTCTTCTCTCCCACTGAATGAATTCGTCGTCGGGCGTTGCCATTGTGCCTTTCTTGAGTTCTGTGTGGTCGGCTTGTCCTGGACTTCTTTGAAGTCAATGACACAAAACTTTGCAAGCTACAGGAAGGCCAAGATGGAATTTGCATCGGAATATCAGGCCTCGGGAGTTACCTGCTATGTCTCCAAGAAGCCCAGGCTAAAATGGTTACTCCCTGAAGATTGAACTTATGCCAAGCTGCTTGGCAAGTTGAGAGTTTAGATTCAGCCTCGTAGGTACCGGTTTACCGTCTTAATGTCGAATCGGATATTTCGAGATTGAAATCACAACTTGCAAAGACGTAAGATTTAACTTTTCGCTGAAAAATCCCATGGCGAAGTACTCATAACTACTGGCCAGCTAATACAAAATTACTCTTTATTCCAACGAATTGAGAACACTCTAGGAAGCAGAATGGATACACACGCAAGTAAATGAACAGGTCTATCAATTTGTACAAATGGAGTAATTTGCACAAATTCTCAGAAAAGAAGGTTCATCTCACCGAGGATGCAACACTGACTATTGCCGGGCTACCGCACATAACTACCTGTTCCCTAACTTTAAAACCTCTCAATTAGAGAAGATGGCTTATTGTGGTCTAAAGTGTGGACCAAAGTACATGTACAGGGATGCTGGATAGAGCGTTAAGGTATTTCATGACTTTGTATGGTCCTAGGCAATTTTAAATGGAATTTATAATGTTTTTCGGTCGCCATTGGATCGGGTAGTGCATCCATGCATGAATTATTTCGGTACAATATCTAGTTTAGTACTGCTTTCACAAAACGTTACGTAAATAGATGATTACTTTTTCAGTAAAAGAAGTTAATAAGTGAAGGAAAGAGCATCCTTCTTAATTTTAAACCGTTTTGCTTTGACGAACGATGAGATTTCAGAAACCAAACACAAGAGGCGTCCCAACCAATTCTTCTCGCATTAGGCAATTACTCATAGAATAAGTACAGGATTTTGACGCTAAAACTTTTCATCCACTTTCTTCACGCCTTTAATGCTACAATATAAGCGTTTACTCCAAATCTATTTCATTCGGGATCATGTGTCTTCACAGAAGGACAGTCTGAAAGGCGCGTCATGTTATCGCAAGTTTGGAATAAGTAAACCATTTTGTTAGGAGAGACAAGAGGCCTCTAAGTGGAAGAGAGAATGTAGCTGAAAAGCAGGATGCGAAAATGTTTCAGTTGACAAAAAAGATTTAGTGAAAACTCTGTCGGGCGTTTAATTGACAAAAAAGTAGTTTGAACATATTTATTTTAAACTGGGCATATTTCATGCGGCAAAATGGGAAAGTCACACAGTCAGGAACGCTGTATTTCCAGATACGCTTGAGTATCCACTCCACTTGCTTTATCGGGAGACGTGTGTGACTAGCTGTGTTACCAGTCGAAATGCCCTCGAATATGACTCGCAAAAGGGACCTAGTGCTGTTAAAGCTGCCATCTTCGGCAAATAAAATTAAACTGAAAAAAATATAACGCCAGCGTTGACGAGTTCACCTGAAATATTTCCAAAAAGATCCAAGTTTACAAAAAGGATTGATCATTAATGCTTTACTACCACTAAAACCACGTAGTCTGACAAGCTTAATCTATGTGAATTGTCCAAAAGTCGTCAGACGAATTTCACTAAAACCAGGTTTACCCTACAGTTGATTCCTTACTGGAGTGCGTTCAGTTCGTTGGTGGAAAGAAATGCTGCCCAAAAGTTTTCATTCAGAGTAAGAGGAGCGATCAGCCGCACGCTGTGGATGTAACGGTAACCACAGACCGCCTTCAAAAGACTAAGATATGGAAGCGCTTTCGCGTAGGACGAAACAATGGGGCAAAAACGACAACGAAATGTCTGTAAGCGTGAGACTAACCGACTCTGGAGGAATTATGATTCGAAAATGATGCAGCACTCTTTTCGAACACTCAAGATCTCATACGGTTACATACAGTAGATTTTTTATCTTAATGAAATGTTGAAATACGTTTTCCGTGTGAAAATATTACTTAATTATGGTTAAAACATTTCATAATCGTATGGTAGTATTCAAAGATATTTCAGTCACTTCTGCATGCCGCCATTTGAGCGAACGTCTTTCCGGATGCCTGCAAAACCTGCACTCTATACACAATGACAACACGTATCGTAGGAATTTTTCTCATTGATTATCGGTGCCTTGTAAATTGAAGGACAGTTTGTATAAAAACATATGTAAAAAAAAACATTCGTTGATGCACCTATTTGGTAGTAACTTCTTTCGTACCCAATTTATATACCTGAAGATGTATATTTTTCAATTTTAGAAAGGTTTTTATTATAATTTTTAGACCGTGAAATGCTCATTCATAGGGCTTCATGACAGTAAAGTATGCAACGTGGCCCACGTCTTCTGAAAATTTTTGTAAGCTCTATATGACGTCTTATTACTAGTATAGAGAAATATGCAATTTCCTTACATGGAAAATATACAGTTTGTAGGTTGGAAACCAAATCGCAAATGCAAAAGCATGGCAGATTCAAAATCATAGGGAAAATTAAAAAAAGGATTTTGAAAACCGAATTTGTACGAGAATAGAGAATCAACGAGAAGAATTCAGCAAACCCATGTACAATAAATGTAAATCAAATTTCAAAAATGTGTTTTTGATGGAAAAATATTAATTAAATGGAATTGTAATACATACTATTTTGGATCATAAACCCAAGGCTTTTAAGACCCAAATGCCGGCTTTTGAAAGAACGCCTTTTTGGCCTCCTGAACAATCATTACATAATAAAAACGAACTACTTAATTAATGTGTATTTTTTTATAGATGTTCGATGCCTTTACAAATTCAAATAAATTTACAAAAAACACAAGTGATATAGTATTTCCTTTACTCACTATATAGCATGTCACGTCTTGTGCCATTCGTGCTTGCTGCCCTCCGAGCATTGTAACAGAGCCGTCTCAACGTTCATAAGGAGCATGTACTAGATAAGACGTGTTTTCTTACTCTTTCCATCTAAATTCTTTGCGAGACTCCTTGGTGAGTTTCGCCAAGCGTCATTTGGAATACGACATGTAAGCATGGATAAAGAAAGACTGTGATCCCATCGAGCAGATGCAAAGACGGGAGGCCAAACTGGTGGATGGCCGTAAGAGTTTAAGGTCCAGAAAGACTGTCCAAACTCAAGTTGTCTCTCCTTTTCTATAGAAAATTGAGATTAATCCTACTTTGAACAGTTCGCGGCACATGTCAAAATGATTGTTCGCCTAAACCGTAAAATTTCGAGTTTTTCAAACAGCATTCACATGCGTGGCCATTTATACAAGGCCAAATGCGTAATTACACGCCTAAACCAGCGAAAATCTTCTTTCGGCTGGCAGGTAGTTCGCCGTGGAACTCACTTCCAAGCAAGACTGCGACCTCTACTATCATGATTATGTTCAACAGATAATTGGGCTGTTGGATTTTTTATAAAAATACCTAGCAATTCCGTGTTCACCACGTTCAGCTGTGAAATTCGCATCCTGAGTTCATTCTACACCTATCGAATTACTGCACGTTTACTGTCAAATGTATCCGCACACATTGCAAACGACCCTATTTATTGCTGACTGTATATGCCTGTGGTTATAATCTCAACTTTCCATCAATAGGATTATCAAGAGCTCCGACATTAATTCTCAGCTTTAGGTGGATATCCATTCTGCAACCGCATTTGTGTAACTACTGGTTAATATGACTTTTTTTAAAACCAACAGTCTCTTCAAATTAGGGATCATAAAGTAGGATCACTTTTAAGACGTCAATATACAGCCTTGGTTGGTCAAGTGTCGACGCTGGTGACAGAGAAAACCGATGAAGCAAAAAAACTGCACGTAAATGAAAAAAATAATCATGGCCACTCTCTATTTCAGACTGGCATCTGTCAGGAACCTGCACCGGAACACTTTCGACCTGTGGCTGCATTGGGCACCTAAAGACTAACCACGCTACATTGTTAAAAATTGCGCCTCGCATCGTAATAACAGGTTCAACTGCCCAAAATTATCCCCCAGTCTCTAACTATTTCTCAAGCAAACCTTCCGTTGTTAGATCCGAAACCATTGATGAGGGCAAGGTCAGGCTTCGCAAGCTGGAATAGGTTGTAGAATGAAGCATCCTGAAATTGAACCAAACACCATTTTAGTGTGCATATTTTCACTGGCAGCCGATGATTGTTTATCATTGACACACTAACGATTCGAGCGTTCAGTATTTATTATTCTGAAAGCAGATAAAATGGGTTCAGGAAAGGCTGGTAAAAATAGCTCAAAGTTCCTATATAATTGTCACACCTTTGGTATTCTATATTACTTTGATATATAATTTTTCTTTTATTTGACCCACTTGTGAAAAACTCGGTGACCTTGGTGGGATTCGAACCCACGCCAGCAAGGGGAAAGGCTTCAGTGCAGCCGAAGCTCTAGCCAACTGAGCTACGAAGCCCCAACGGGAGCCATGAGTTTTTCACAATTGGGTCAAATAAATTAATCAAATCTGCCAAAAACCTCTAATAAAATAATATTTTGGTTGAAGCATCCCTGTGATGGGGATACGGTTTACATCGAAACATGTCAGTGGTTCTTTTCAGTCAAGTGGCTGTTATTTTGATTTCTTATTTTTAAAACACGTAACAATTGCAGTATGTTTTGAGGTTTTCCCTTTCATTAAATCTTTTACCTGAAATTGAAATCTAGAGTTAGGTTTTGTTTCAGATCACGTGTCTGTTTACAAATTACTAAATACGATATAGTTGGATAGTAGTACTCTTCTAGCGAGACGGCTTCAGTCACCTTGGGGTACTGCAAATTGTATTTCTTTCGCTGATTTCTATCAGGTGAACCTCTTGGGTTTTCGTTAATTATTCAAAATTATCGAAAAAGTCGTTATTTTGCACTTTTGTGTCGTGTAAAATACGAAGATAATGTAAACTCACGTGTAAAGAAAATTCATAACATGGAAAGAAACGCCAAAATCCTATTCTTTATAGCTCCTCATCTTTAAAAAAAGCAAAATCATAACATGACTATAAATGTGCATTTTAGTTGACACAGAGGCTATAAAAACAGGTATATAGATGCATTCTAGGATTTCTGTACGCTGCGGCCGTTTCAAGGTTTCTTGCTCCAGTTTCGGCTGAAATTTTAGATCTGAATCAAATTGTATAGCTAGAAAAGCTACCTCCTCCCCGAATACATGGAGATTGGTCTTTTGCACGTTCATACACTATTTCTCTAGGTGTAAAGGAGAATTTAAAATATATAACGAAAGGAACTTTGATGGACTTCGAGGGGTATTTGGTGGAGCACAACAGAAGTGATCAAACCAACTGTGTATTTATGAAAGTATGGGCAAATAGATAAAATAAGCGAGAAAAGCTACAACTAACTTTCCAACTAGTGAAAAATGAACCTCTTGTTAATGAACAGCAGCGTGACTGAATTAAGCTGCATTTTCCCAACAGATCAGAGTCAGGAGAAAGAATGGCACTTTCCAAGTTAGCAAGAATGAGGGTCAAGTCGTACTTAAAGTTCGGGTCACGTACGAGTCAAATCTAAGAGTACAATTTAAGCCTTGGTGCTTCCTCCTTTAACTTGCTCGTAAATTCCAAATTTTTATCTTTTATTTCATTGAATATAACGTGGGCTTATTTTCTCATGAACGGCTGTTTCTCTCAAAACTATTCAGTTTTTGCATCATGGGAAAGCATTTATTTATATATCTTTGAATGGGTGTCAGTAAAACACCGTGAATCAGCAATACATGCGACATTTTAGGTAATTTTAACTTGAGGCATTTACTACCTCAACTATCTGAGCTAGGCGTAACTGAATCCACTTGTTAGAATGAAAATATAAAGAAATATACATTGCAGGGCAGAAATTTTAACCGTATTGCCAAGATAACACAAATCTAACACAAAAGACGTAAAAAGCATTTACTTTTTATTTCTGAAGATACATAAACTGCTCCTCGAGTCAAACCACTGACTGCTAACGGTGAGTTCTACGATATCCTCCAGATTACAACCGAAAACTGCTAACACATGGAAACGGAAACTGCCTTCATTTTCCCTAGGAGGCATTACTAATTATCAGTTCACTTGCTTGCTGTACCATTTAAGAGGTTTTTTGAGACAGGTTAACAATTATGAACCTGGTCCTTCACTCTTCGCACTCGTGTGTTAACATCAATATGGCATTAATAGGAGCTAATCTCGCTTACACGTATTTTGGAGGGAAAACATGATTTTCCATACTCTTTCTGGCATGTGATGTGATTATTACTTACTTTTTGTAATTGATTTGATCAGCTTAGTAACCAACGGGATTTTTAAATAATAAGATGAAGTTTAAAATCGTCTAATTAGAAATCAAAGAATAAGCAGATACATAGACATACGTGTAAATGTTTTTCATATCTAATGCCTTTGCGCAATGGGACTGTTCCAAGTCCCCGAAAAGTGTAAGCACGTGACTTTACCACTTGTCTTTTTAGAATGAACTTAGTCGTTCTTTCAATGCCTGCTTAAACACAATAGTTTGAAAGATTTTAAGAGTAGTTGGTTAATAAACTGGACATAGCAAGGTCGGTCAGGGGACCTCCTAGCTCTAAAGCGGATCCCACCTGACATAGGAAGGTTTGTTCCAAACCAGGCCATACATATATGAAATAAAGTAATATTCAGAAAATAAGATTCCATTATATAAATTTTTACATGGTCATCGATTCTCGCTATAATAAGAGAATTGCTTAGTATTTTGTCCCGATGAGCAACGCGCATGTAAACAAGAGAACAAGTAAAGTATAAAATAAAAAGAAGCGTTAAATAAAGACGATTACGTTCAGTTTGCAAATTTGAGAGTTTTTTAAGAAGGAAAAAGGTTTTCTTTTTCTTTAGCCGATGTTGGCCAAACGCAGTCTAACTATTCAAATTGATTGTGAAATCGAGTTCTATTGCACTAAGATCTGTTCAACTAAATGCTTCTACGCAGTTTTCCAAAAAATAGACGTGAAAGCCAAATTTGGTTTGAGTTGGTTCTCCTCAGAGAGCTAAAATTGTGAGGAGGGTTTAGTGGCTCGACGAGTTATTCGCGATTCAAGAGTTAAAATTATGCTCGATAATATCTTCTCTCCTCATCGGACACGCCCAGATGCGTAATCACGCTCAACGATTACAAAACAATATTTTCTTAGCTAAAAATTATTTGTATCTACTACAAACTAATGTTGGCAAAAGAGGAACCTCTTGCTGGCCTAGGTTTGTTGTACTCAAAATTTCAACAGGCAGCGACTAGTGGGATCATTTTCAACTAAAGCTAGCTGAAAAATAAGTAGACCCTCAAAGTCTGACGACTCAGCAGCTATACTATTTTTAAACAAAACCTGATACCAACCTGAAAACATTGCAAGAAATTGTTGGAATATTGTATCGAAAATGGTATCCGCCATCCAGGAAGACCTCATCCGCGTTGCTTAGCACTCCTACAAACTCAAACAGCTGTGCCATAGGAGCATAAAGTGCTTTCCCTCTCACGACCTCGTTCTTGCAGCCGCGGAATGGTGAGCAGTAAATTAGACGCATTTAGACAAGGAGCGTACTCTAGATCACAGGCTTTGGTTGTACGCATGGAAAAAATAACAGTGCCAAAGAGGAGTCTTCTGTTCAATAAAAAGGACTATATATTTAGCCTTTTAGCCCAATCACATATAGCCGGTGGGTTTTTTGATGCAACAGTTTGATCATCATTTTCGACTATGTCCACCATACGCACCACAACCGGGTTGTGTAGAGATGGTTGCGTGCGCTTGAATTAGTTTAAAGTGATGGCAGACTTGTAATGCATCTACCGCACTCTCTCTCTTCCCTTACCCGCCTGTTCCCAGCGTCAAGAGCGAGTCAAGAAGACCAGAGGCTAGGTCGAGCGCAAGTGGCTGGCGCGACCTGAGACGCTCCTGACCGTACTACTTCGCCTGAATCAGATCTTACGGAGTAGGAGCGCCATGAGTGGCGAAGGTGGCTGATGCAGCATGGGCCTGCACCTAAATGCATACACAGGATCGGCGTTTTCTTAGGGAGCTGAACCCAAATAATGCCTGCCGCACCCTGATTTGGCCCCGTGTTGGTCCAGCGCATCTTCCACGCGGCCCATTTAAGGGGCACAACAGTAAACCCAAAGGGAAAAACATAAACCAATTTGTTATAGAATTTAATTATGTCTTGGGTACGGTATCAACGAATCGAGTTCCGTTTTATTGGCACGAAGACGGCTTAACTTCGTGGCACATTCACTACAAAAATGTTCAACAACGGTAACCGTTAAATGGACTGGCTCATAGCTACCTCCTCAAGACTATTTATAGATCCTTGTGTAACTAGAAATATAATGGACAGCAAACTCAGCTAAAAAAATATAGTAATGCGTCGACTCTGTGCTAAACCACACCTCATACGGGAACGTATGGACAGACAAGTAGTGCATTACACAATACCATAGACAGCAAAGCCACTTATAAGAACGAGAATTAATTTAAACAAGAAAAGAACGGTACATTGACTTCGCAGTTCTCGCGCACGTTCAATCATTATAGTTGTTTACTTTTTGCAGTAGTGAAACTGCCACTAATTCCACGGCTCCCGTAGTTCAGGCAGTCTGGAGGATTATTTCGGACGGTGAGAGAGATCATAAGACGGTATAACTGTAATATTTATTTAAATTATGTGCTAGTATTTATTTACCTACGAGACATTCATAAGTTCTCGATTTAAAGACACAAACTGTGTAAGAAATTAATAAAAGCGATTTTTATTCCCATAAAATTTTGCTGGTTGATAGTTCCAGACACTCCCTCATATTAACAACAGACCAATATGAGCAGCATCTTCAAATTATAAACCATTTGTGGTATATTTTCTTCTATGACCACAAATACACGTATTCTTAAATAGCCTTTGGTAACTCCTTCGCTTAGAATCTGGCATGTTCTGCCTCGCCAACACCGAATTTCACAATTAATATTTTTACTTCGTTTTTAACATTGCTGGGAGACAATATTGCGATGTGTTCCACGAACACGCTTAAATGCTCCATTGAACGTTTCAATTTTACCATTACTTAATCGGAACAAAATGTTTCATTTCTAATCAAATTTATTCAAAAGGTCAGGTTCAGAAGCGATTCAGCAAAGTAGGTTTCTTGAGAACGTAGCTTGCGTCTGGTTGCTTGTTTTAGACGGTCCAAGTTCGTAATGAAATGTTTGTGGCAAATCCAAACGATTGACGATTTGAAAAAAAGGTTCCATTTTTCAAAAATTCGTAGTGGCCGCATACAAGTAGAAGCTGGCGGAAGAGGAAAATACAATTTATAAATTATAGATCCCCCTGAATAAAAATAAGAAAGTTTGACAAACATCGTGCACTCGAGAAGACTATCAAATCGTTGGCCGCAATAAAACTCATTCTTTTAAAGGTCGGGTACGTAACTGATATGCAAGTTCTGTAAAGTATATATTATAGTGCTGTGGTACACCGCTTAGAGAGCTTAAAGGTTTATTCCTGGTTGTGATCTCACACGAATTTAAGAAAGTCAAATATTTTTAAAGTAATCTAAGTTTAACATTTGAAAAAGGGCCCCGGATGGTCTAGCTTTCTTGTTTGGAGCCGCAACCATTACATTGTTGTTGGAGCGCGCTACTGCGATAAGTCAAACTTAGGAACTGTTTTCGCCTCAAAGGAAACTTTAAAGCGAAAAATAGAAAGACAACAAAAATTTTTTAAATCTCACAAAAATAATGGCCACGCTGACCAATCACTGCACCATAACAGCGGAAACTTCGCCTTGGCCTAAGTGATGACGACAGAATAATTTGCTGAAATCAACCTATCCTCGCAGAGAATCAAGGGCACGTCTTGACTAAGTGGGGGTAAATATGCAAGTATTTCGAATAGCAAAGGCCTGTGCAACAGGTAGCAATATGTCCGTTTACCTTTAAAACCCTCATCTTCTCTTGAGGCAGAATGACGATTGTTTAAAATATGGTTATCTTAATCGACTCATAAGGAAATGTATTAACTGTATCAACTTTTAAATAAAAGTTTGGCAGGTAATTATTCTCCTTAGAAGAGCTAAATTTTTAAACTGCAGGCAAAATAACAGAAAACGGATCATGATTACAATATATTCTTTCGTTGGACATGCGAAGAGTTACCCAAACTCTCATCCCAGGCGGCATTGAGGAAAATGCAATTTTTAAACTTGTATTATGTACTAAACCTGACCCTTAAATCTTACCCTCAAACTAACCACAGCTCTCTGGAATTTAGCGCAAGTCCACTTGTAATACGGGGTGACCTATTCCCTTGTCCCACCTATTTCCTTAAAAATTATTTGACATTTGAGCGAAATGACAATGTTATTTCGTTAGTAGAGGATGGTGGCAGATTTGAATAATTCGTTTGACCCACTTCGCACAAGACGGACTTCACATTATTTTTACTGATATTTCTGTCCTTTGTCTTCACGATGACCCACGGTAACCGACACTATGAAGGTAAAAAAACTATTGTCTGCGATTTTCTGAAACAACTTAACGAATCTTACTGAAGAAATAGGGGTTTCGATTATATATTTCTAAAATTCTTTTCACCCTAAAGGCTGATTTGTTAGCCTTAATTATACTTAAATTACATGGTATTTTTTGACATTGGTATTTCTTTGCCAATTAATTGAAATAAGAGTAGGCTCGAATGCTCTCATTAGTTTATAATTGCTTTTTATTGGGACCATTTGTGATGTTTCAATATTTTTTACAAATGAACGTACATTTTACTTGAAAAACTCTGTAGATGTATAAAAAGTCAGCTCAAATTTTAACATCAGCTTTGTATAACTGTCGTACCTACCACAACAGATCTCAGATTTTATGAATGCATGATCATGCGAAAGCTCAATGCAAACAGAATGCACAGCACAGCATTGGCGAATTTCCAGGAACTTCAACAATGCGATCTAAAAAACGAAGATAAATTACATTTGGAATTAAGCCTTGCATTTGCATTTCTTGATAAGATGTTCACGATGAGCTTGAACGAAATACAGAAACGCTATGCCTCTGAACTGTTAATGCAGCAGCTTTTAAATCAAATCTCGGAAGTTTGGACAAATTTTGATAATCTTGGCGTTAAAATGCAGCAAAAAAGTTACTCGATTGTAAAGTGGGTAGCTGTGACCTGGGATTATTAACCTGGAGATATTTTAATGAAACTTATAACCATCAAGCGTTTTTATCGGAATCGCATATCAGATTCTCGAAATTGCAGAAAATGAGATTTCAGAAGTTTTTCCTTAAAACAATAGTGGAATGAAAGGATGCCCAGGGTAAACTTAAACCAAAATATGAGATAAAAATCTATGTTAAGAGAAACTTTGCGCATGAAGTCAGTAATACTGATAAGGATTGCAGGAGCACCAGATCTCATCTTAACTAGATTTTAATTCACTCATTTTACCAGCAAGGCAGGTGTCAGCCTTTCACGTTTTCCTCTAGGGGACCTAATTTAAACAGACATTACTTCAAATGTGGGGCAGGATTTCCTACTCCTTCGAAACACGCTGATATGCAAATGAATTTTAAAATGCGTGCATAAGACAATGGCACCAAAAACCTGCCCAGAGTCTCGAAGTGGTCGTCAGAGATTGGTTATTCGTTCCAGCGGACGCTAAGTAGCCAACTATGTTCGCGCAATTTTGCAGCATCGTGTTAATCTTCGCAATGTTCATTTGCATTTGCGAGAGTAATATACATGTACTGAGCCGTCTAGTTCTATATGTCTTCCCCTGTGTGTTCCGTCTATTAATCGGAGACTAGAACCACAATTTACTAGTCACAGCCCGCAGGTCACTGTCAAAGTTCGTCATTCAGAACCGAAAAATAGGCATAGAAAATGGAATTTATACATGAAAATATTTTCTTCGTAGATTTTACTACACTATTGCTCTTCTGCCTTCAAGAATAAATGAGCGTGCACTGCCAGAATATGGATGAAAAAATCTGAAGTGCACTGTTCTATCTGATTTATTTGATGGACAACAACAATTGCTTTGACAGTCTAAGCGCACTGGCCTACTTCGCTTTTGAAAGAACTCAGTGCATTTATATATATATATATATATATATATATATATATATATATATATATATCAAGGAAATAATTTCTGAAATTATTAAGTGCAGGACATGGAGTCAGATGATTCGGACATGACTTTTTAGGGTCAGACCCGAAATTTCAATGAACATTTGGGTCTAAGACAATCAACCACTGTGGAATAACCACGTAATGCCCATTCTACAAACAATTAGTACTACAAGTAGTATGAATCTTATATGGCACATATATAATACCGTACTTCCGACATAGGTACTAGCTAAAAGCCAAGACACGTGTTTCGCCGATGTTTCTGCTGCTGCGTGACGCAGCAACGAGGGGTTCGGCTCCTCAGTGGGTCCCCCAGCGTTCTCTATGCGGTTTTCTGGTATATGGACTCCAGAGAATAATCAAGGAAATAATTTCTGAAATTATTAAGTGCAGGACATGGAGTCAGATGATTCGGACATGACTTTTTAGGGTCAGACCCGAAATTTCAATGAACATTTGGGTCGAAGACAATCAACCACTGTGGAATAACCACGTAATGCCCATTCTACAAACAAGTAGTATGAATCTTATACGGCACATATATTATACCGTACTTCCGACATAGGTACTAGCTAAAAGCCCAGACACGTTTTTCGCCGATGTTTCTGCTGCTGCGTGACGCAGCAACGAGGGGTTCGGCTCCTCAGTGGGTCCCCAGCGTTCTCTATGCGGTTTCTGGTATATGGACTCCAGAGAATAATCAAGGAAATAATTTCTGAAATTATTAAGTGCAGGACATGGAGTCAGATGATTCGGACATGACTTTTTAGGGTCAGACCCGAAATTTCAATGAACATTTGGGTCGAAGACAATCAACCACTGTGGAATAACCACGTAATGCCCATTCTACAAACAAGTAGTACTACAAGTAGTATGAATCTTATATGGCACATATATTATACCGTACTTCCGACATAGGTACTAGCTAAAAGCCCAGACACGTGTTTCACCGATGTTTCTGCTGCTGCGTGACGCAGCAACGAGGGTTTCGGCTCCTCAGTGGGTCCCCCAGCGTTCTCTATGCGGTTTCTGGTATATGGACTCCAGAGAATAATCAAGGAAATAATTTCTGAAATTATTAAGTGCAGGACATGGAGTCAGATGATTCGGACATGACTTTTTAGGGTCAGACCCGAAATTTCAATGAACATTTGGGTCGAAGACAATCAACCACTGTGGAATAACCACGTAATGCCCATTCTACAAACAAGTAGTACTACAAGTAGTATGAATCTTATATGGCACATATATTATACCGTACTTCCGACATAGGTACTAGCTAAAAGCCCAGACACGTGTTTCGCCGATGTTTCTGCTGCTGCGTGACGCAGCAACGAGGGATCGGCTCCTCAGTGGGTCCCCCAGCGTTCTCTATGCGGTTTCTGGTATATGGACTCCAGAGAATAATCAAGGAAATAATTTCTGAAATTATTAAGTGCAGGACATGGAGTCAGATGATTCGGACATGACTTTTTAGGGTCAGACCCGAAATTTCAATGAACATTTGGGTCGAAGACAATCAACCACTGTGGAATAACCACGTAATGCCCATTCTACAAACAAGTAGTACTACAAGTAGTATGAATCTTATATGGCACATATATTATACCGTACTTCCGACATAGGTACTAGCTAAAAGCCCAGACACGTGTTTCGCCGATGTTTCTGCTGCTGCGTGACGCAGCAACGAGGGGTTCGGCTCCTCAGTGGGTCCCCCAGCGTTCTCTATGCGGTTTCTGGTATATGGACTCCAGAGAATAATCAAGGAAATAATTTCTGAAATTATTAAGTGCAGGACATGGAGTCAGATGATTCGGACATGACTTTTTAGGGTCAGACCCGAAATTTCAATGAACATTTGGGTCGAAGACAATCAACCACTGTGGAATAACCACGTAATGCCCATTCTACAAACAAGTAGTACTACAAGTAGTATGAATCTTATATGGCACATATATTATACCGTACTTCCGACATAGGTACTAGCTAAAAGCCCAGACACGTGTTTCGCCGATGTTTCTGCTGCTGCGTGACGCAGCAACGAGGGGTTCGGCTCCTCAGTGGGTCCCCAGCGTTCTCTATGCGGTTTCTGGTATATGGACTCCAGAGAATAATCAAGGAAATAATTTCTGAAATTATTAAGTGCAGGACATGGAGTCAGATGATTCGGACATGACTTTTTAGGGTCAGACCCGAAATTTCAATGAACATTTGGGTCGAAGACAATCAACCACTGTGGAATAACCACGTAATGCCCATTCTACAAACAAGTAGTACTACAAGTAGTATGAATCTTATATGGCACATATATTATACCGTACTTCCGACATAGGTACTAGCTTAAAAGCCCAGACACGTGTTTCGCCGATGTTTCTGCTGCTGCGTGACGCAGCAACGAGGGGTTCGGCTCCTCAGTGGGTCCCCAGCGTTCTCTATGCGGTTTCTGGTATATGGACTCCAGAGAATAATCAAGGAAATAATTTCTGAAATTATTAAGTGCAGGACATGGAGTCAGATGATTCGGACATGACTTTTTAGGGTCAGACCCGAAATTTCAATGAACATTTGGGTCGAAGACAATCAACCACTGTGGAATAACCACGTAATGCCCATTCTACAAACAAGTAGTACTACAAGTAGTATGAATCTTATATGGCACATATATTATACCGTACTTCCGACATAGGTACTAGCTAAAAGCCCAGACACGTGTTTCGCCGATGTTTCTGCTGCTGCGTGACGCAGCAACGAGGGGTTCGGCTCCTCAGTGGGTCCCCCAGCGTTCTCTATGCGGTTTCTGGTATATGGACTCCAGAGAATAATCAAGGAAATAATTTCTGAAATTATTAAGTGCAGGACATGGAGTCAGATGATTCGGACATGACTTTTTAGGGTCAGACCCGAAATTTCAATGAACATTTGGGTCGAAGACAATCAACCACTGTGGAATAACCACGTAATGCCCATTCTACAAACAAGTAGTACTACAAGTAGTATGAATCTTATATGGCACATATATTATACCGTACTTCCGACATAGGTACTAGCTAAAAGCCCAGACACGTGTTTCGCCGATGTTTCTGCTGCTGCGTGACGCAGCAACGAGGGGTTCGGCTCCTCAGTGGGTCCCCAGCGTTCTCTATGCGGTTTCTGGTATATGGACTCCAGAGAATAATCAAGGAAATAATTTCTGAAATTATTAAGTGCAGGACATGGAGTCAGATGATTCGGACATGACTTTTTAGGGTCAGACCCGAAATTTCAATGAACATTTGGGTCGAAGACAATCAACCACTGTGGAATAACCACGTAATGCCCATTCTACAAACAAGTAGTACTACAAGTAGTATGAATCTTATATGGCACATATATTATACCGTACTTCCGACATAGGTACTAGCTTAAAAGCCCAGACACGTGTTTTCGCCGATGTTTCTGCTGCTGCGTGACGCAGCAACGAGGGGTTCGGCTCCTCAGTGGGTCCCCAGCGTTCTCTATGCGGTTTCTGGTATATGGACTCCAGAGAATAATCAAGGAAATAATTTCTGAAATTATTAAGTGCAGGACATGGAGTCAGATGATTCGGACATGACTTTTTAGGGTCAGACCCGAAATTTCAATGAACATTTGGGTCGAAGACAATCAACCACTGTGGAATAACCACGTAATGCCCATTCTACAAACAAGTAGTACTACAAGTAGTATGAATCTTATATGGCACATATATTATACCGTACTTCCGACATAGGTACTAGCTTAAAAGCCCAGACACGTGTTTCGCCGATGTTTCTGCTGCTGCGTGACGCAGCAACGAGGGGTTCGGCTCCTCAGTGGGTCCCCAGCGTTCTCTATGCGGTTTCTGGTATATGGACTCCAGAGAATAATCAAGGAAATAATTTCTGAAATTATTAAGTGCAGGACATGGAGTCAGATGATTCGGACATGACTTTTTAGGGTCAGACCCGAAATTTCAATGAACATTTGGGTCGAAGACAATCAACCACTGTGGAATAACCACGTAATGCCCATTCTACAAACAAGTAGTACTACAAGTAGTATGAATCTTATATGGCACATATATTATACCGTACTTCCGACATAGGTACTAGCTAAAAGCCCAGACACGTGTTTCGCCGATGTTTCTGCTGCTGCGTGACGCAGCAACGAGGGGTTCGGCTCCTCAGTGGGTCCCCAGCGTTCTCTATGCGGTTTCTGGTATATGGACTCCAGAGAATAATCAAGGAAATAATTTCTGAAATTATTAAGTGCAGGACATGGAGTCAGATGATTCGGACATGACTTTTTAGGGTCAGACCCGAAATTTCAATGAACATTTGGGTCGAAGACAATCAACCACTGTGGAATAACCACGTAATGCCCATTCTACAAACAAGTAGTACTACAAGTAGTATGAATCTTATATGGCACATATATTATACCGTACTTCCGACATAGGTACTAGCTAAAAGCCCAGACACGTGTTTCGCCGATGTTTCTGCTGCTGCGTGACGCAGCAACGAGGGGTTCGGCTCCTCAGTGGGTCCCCCAGCGTTCTCTATGCGGTTTCTGGTATATGGACTCCAGAGAATAATCAAGGAAATAATTTCTGAAATTATTAAGTGCAGGACATGGAGTCAGATGATTCGGACATGACTTTTTAGGGTCAGACCCGAAATTTCAATGAACATTTGGGTCGAAGACAATCAACCACTGTGGAATAACCACGTAATGCCCATTCTACAAACAAGTAGTACTACAAGTAGTATGAATCTTATATGGCACATATATTATACCGTACTTCCGACATAGGTACTAGCTAAAAGCCCAGACACGTGTTTCGCCGATGTTTCTGCTGCTGCGTGACGCAGCAACGAGGGGTTCGGCTCCTCAGTGGGTCCCCAGCGTTCTCTATGCGGTTTCTGGTATATGGACTTCAGAGAATAATCAAGGGAAATAATTTCTGAAATTATTAAGTGCAGGACATGGAGTCAGATGATTCGGACATGACTTTTAAGGGTCAGACCCGAAATTTCAATGAACATTTGGGTCGAAGACAATCAACCACTGTGGAATAACCACGTAATGCCCATTCTACAAACAAGTAGTACTACAAGTAGTATGAATCTTATATGGCACATATATTATACCGTACTTCCGACATAGGTACTAGCTAAAAGCCCAGACACGTGTTTTCGCCGATGTTTCTGCTGCTGCGTGACGCAGCAACGAGGGATTCGGCTCCTCAGTGGGTCCCCCAGCGTTCTCTATGCGGTTTCTGGTATATGGACTCCAGAGAATAATCAAGGAAATAATTTCTGAAATTATTAAGTGCAGGACATGGAGTCAGATGATTCGGACATGACTTTTTAGGGTCAGACCCGAAATTTCAATGAACATTTGGGTCGAAGACAATCAACCACTGTGGAATAACCACGTAATGCCCATTCTACAAACAAGTAGTACTACAAGTAGTATGAATCTTATATGGCACATATATTATACCGTACTTCCGACATAGGTACTAGCTAAAAGCCCAGACACGTGTTTCGCCGATGTTTCTGCTGCTGCGTGACGCAGCAACGAGGGGTTCGGCTCCTCAGTGGGTCCCCCAGCGTTCTCTATGCGGTTTCTGGTATATGGACTCCAGAGAATAATCAAGGAAATAATTTCTGAAATTATTAAGTGCAGGACATGGAGTCAGATGATTCGGACATGACTTTTAGGGTCAGACCCGAAATTTCAATGAACATTTGGGTCGAAGACAATCAACCACTGTGGAATAACCACGTAATGCCCATTCTACAAACAAGTAGTACTACAAGTAGTATGAATCTTATATGGCACATATATTATACCGTACTTCCGACATAGGTACTAGCTAAAAGCCCAGACACGTGTTTCGCCGATGTTTCTGCTGCTGCGTGACGCAGCAACGAGGGGTTCGGCTCCTCAGTGGGTCCCCAGCGTTCTCTATGCGGTTTCTGGTATATGGACTCCAGAGAATAATCAAGGAAATAATTTCTGAAATTATTAAGTGCAGGACATGGAGTCAGATGATTCGGACATGACTTTTTAGGGTCAGACCCGAAATTTCAATGAACATTTGGGTCGAAGACAATCAACCACTGTGGAATAACCACGTAATGCCCATTCTACAAACAAGTAGTACTACAAGTAGTATGAATCTTATATGGCACATATATTATACCGTACTTCCGACATAGGTACTAGCTAAAAGCCCAGACACGTGTTTCGCCGATGTTTCTGCTGCTGCGTGACGCAGCAACGAGGGGTTCGGCTCCTCAGTGGGTCCCCAGCGTTCTCTATGCGGTTTCTGGTATATGGACTCCAGAGAATAATCAAGGAAATAATTTCTGAAATTATTAAGTGCAGGACATGGAGTCAGATGATTCGGACATGACTTTTTAGGGTCAGACCCGAAATTTCAATGAACATTTGGGTCGAAGACAATCAACCACTGTGGAATAACCACGTAATGCCCATTCTACAAACAAGTAGTACTACAAGTAGTATGAATCGTATATGGCACATATATTATACCGTACTTCCGACATAGGTACTAGCTAAAAGCCCAGACACGTGTTTCGCCGATGTTTCTGCTGCTGCGTGACGCAGCAACGAGGGGTTCGGCTCCTCAGTGGGTCCCCCAGCGTTCTCTATGCGGTTTCTGGTATATGGACTCCAGAGAATAATCAAGGGAAATAATTTCTGAAATTATTAAGTGCAGGACATGGAGTCAGATGATTCGGACATGACTTTTTAGGGTCAGACCCGAAATTTCAATGAACATTTGGGTCGAAGACAATCAACCACTGTGGAATAACCACGTAATGCCCATTCTACAAACAAGTAGTACTACAAGTAGTATGAATCTTATATGGCACATATATTATACCGTACTTCCGACATAGGTACTAGCTAAAAGCCCAGACACGTGTTTTCGCCGATGTTTCTGCTGCTGCGTGACGCAGCAACGAGGGGTTCGGCTCCTCAGTGGGTCCCCAGCGTTCTCTATGCGGTTTCTGGTATATGGACTCCAGAGAATAATCAAGGAAATAATTTCTGAAATTATTAAGTGCAGGACATGGAGTCAGATGATTCGGACATGACTTTTTAGGGTCAGACCCGAAATTTCAATGAACATTTGGGTCGAAGACAATCAACCACTGTGGAATAACCACGTAATGCCCATTCTACAAACAAGTAGTACTACAAGTAGTATGAATCTTATATGGCACATATATTATACCGTACTTCCGACATAGGTACTAGCTAAAAGCCCAGACACGTGTTTCGCCGATGTTTCTGCTGCTGCGTGACGCAGCAACGAGGGGTTCGGCTCCTCAGTGGGTCCCCAGCGTTCTCTATGCGGTTTCTGGTATATGGACTCCAGAGAATAATCAAGGAAATAATTTCTGAAATTATTAAGTGCAGGACATGGAGTCAGATGATTCGGACATGACTTTTTAGGGTCAGACCCGAAATTTCAATGAACATTTGGGTCGAAGACAATCAACCACTGTGGAATAACCACGTAATGCCCATTCTACAAACAAGTAGTACTACAAGTAGTATGAATCTTATATGGCACATATATTATACCGTACTTCCGACATAGGTACTAGCTAAAAGCCCAGACACGTGTTTCGCCGATGTTTCTGCTGCTGCGTGACGCAGCAACGAGGGAGTTCGGCTCCTCAGTGGGTCCCCAGCGTTCTCTATGCGGTTTCTGGTATATGGACTCCAGAGAATAATCAAGGAAATAATTTCTGAAATTATTAAGTGCAGGACATGGAGTCAGATGATTCGGACATGACTTTTTAGGGTCAGACCCGAAATTTCAATGAACATTTGGGTCGAAGACAATCAACCACTGTGGAATAACCACGTAATGCCCATTCTACAAACAAGTAGTACTACAAGTAGTATGAATCTTATATGGCACATATATTATACCGTACTTCCGACATAGGTACTAGCTAAAAGCCCAGACACGTGTTTCGCCGATGTTTCTGCTGCTGCGTGACGCAGCAACGAGGGGTTCGGCTCCTCAGTGGGTCCCCCAGCGTTCTCTATGCGGTTTCTGGTATATGGACTCCAGAGAATAATCAAGGAAATAATTTCTGAAATTATTAAGTGCAGGACATGGAGTCAGATGATTCGGACATGACTTTTAAGGGTCAGACCCGAAATTTCAATGAACATTTGGGTCGAAGACAATCAACCACTGTGGAATAACCACGTAATGCCCATTCTACAAACAAGTAGTACTACAAGTAGTATGAATCTTATATGGCACATATATTATACCGTACTTCCGACATAGGTACTAGCTAAAAGCCCAGACACGTGTTTCGCCGATGTTTCTGCTGCTGCGTGACGCAGCAACGAGGGGTTCGGCTCCTCAGTGGGTCCCCAGCGTTCTCTATGCGGTTTCTGGTATATGGACTCCAGAGAATAATCAAGGAAATAATTTCTGAAATTATTAAGTGCAGGACATGGAGTCAGATGATTCGGACATGACTTTTTAGGGTCAGACCCGAAATTTCAATGAACATTTGGGTCGAAGACAATCAACCACTGTGGAATAACCACGTAATGCCCATTCTACAAACAAGTAGTACTACAAGTAGTATGAATCTTATATGGCACATATATTATACCGTACTTCCGACATAGGTACTAGCTAAAAGCCCAGACACGTGTTTCGCCGATGTTTCTGCTGCTGCGTGACGCAGCAACGAGGGGTTCGGCTCCTCAGTGGGTCCCCAGCGTTCTCTATGCGGTTTCTGGTATATGGACTCCAGAGAATAATCAAAGGAAATAATTTCTGAAATTATTAAGTGCAGGACATGGAGTCAGATGATTCGGACATGACTTTTTAGGGTCAGACCCGAAATTTCAATGAACATTTGGGTCGAAGACAATCAACCACTGTGGAATAACCACGTAATGCCCATTCTACAAACAAGTAGTACTACAAGTAGTATGAATCTTATATGGCACATATATTATACCGTACTTCCGACATAGGTACTAGCTAAAAGCCCAGACACGTGTTTCGCCGATGTTTCTGCTGCTGCGTGACGCAGCAACGAGGGGTTCGGCTCCTCAGTGGGTCCCCAGCGTTCTCTATGCGGTTTCTGGTATATGGACTCCAGAGAATAATCAAGGAAATAATTTCTGAAATTATTAAGTGCAGGACATGGAGTCAGATGATTCGGACATGACTTTTTAGGGTCAGACCCGAAATTTCAATGAACATTTGGGTCGAAGACAATCAACCACTGTGGAATAACCACGTAATGCCCATTCTACAAACAAGTAGTACTACAAGTAGTATGAATCTTATATGGCACATATATTATACCGTACTTCCGACATAGGTACTAGCTAAAAGCCCAGACACGTGTTTCGCCGATGTTTCTGCTGCTGCGTGACGCAGCAACGAGGGGTTCGGCTCCTCAGTGGGTCCCCAGCGTTCTCTATGCGGTTTCTGGTATATGGACTCCAGAGAATAATCAAGGAAATAATTTCTGAAATTATTAAGTGCAGGACATGGAGTCAGATGATTCGGACATGACTTTTTAGGGTCAGACCCGAAATTTCAATGAACATTTGGGTCGAAGACAATCAACCACTGTGGAATAACCACGTAATGCCCATTCTACAAACAAGTAGTACTACAAGTAGTATGAATCTTATATGGCACATATATTATACCGTACTTCCGACATAGGTACTAGCTAAAAGCCCAGACACGTGTTTTCGCCGATGTTTCTGCTGCTGCGTGACGCAGCAACGAGGGGTTCGGCTCCTCAGTGGGTCCCCAGCGTTCTCTATGCGGTTTCTGGTATATGGACTCCAGAGAATAATCAAGGAAATAATTTCTGAAATTATTAAGTGCAGGACATGGAGTCAGATGATTCGGACATGACTTTTTAGGGTCAGACCCGAAATTTCAATGAACATTTGGGTCGAAGACAATCAACCACTGTGGAATAACCACGTAATGCCCATTCTACAAACAAGTAGTACTACAAGTAGTATGAATCGTATATGGCACATATATTATACCGTACTTCCGACATAGGTACTAGCTAAAAGCCCAGACACGTGTTTCGCCGATGTTTCTGCTGCTGCGTGACGCAGCAACGAGGGGTTCGGCTCCTCAGTGGGTCCCCAGCGTTCTCTATGCGGTTTCTGGTATATGGACTCCAGAGAATAATCAAGGAAATAATTTCTGAAATTATTAAGTGCAGGACATGGAGTCAGATGATTCGGACATGACTTTTTAGGGTCAGACCCGAAATTTCAATGAACATTTGGGTCGAAGACAATCAACCACTGTGGAATAACCACGTAATGCCCATTCTACAAACAAGTAGTACTACAAGTAGTATGAATCTTATATGGCACATATATTATACCGTACTTCCGACATAGGTACTAGCTAAAAGCCCAGACACGTGTTTCGCCGATGTTTCTGCTGCTGCGTGACGCAGCAACGAGGGGTTCGGCTCCTCAGTGGGTCCCCAGCGTTCTCTATGCGGTTTCTGGTATATGGACTCCAGAGAATAATCAAGGAAATAATTTCTGAAATTATTAAGTGCAGGACATGGAGTCAGATGATTCGGACATGACTTTTTAGGGTCAGACCCGAAATTTCAATGAACATTTGGGTCGAAGACAATCAACCACTGTGGAATAACCACGTAATGCCCATTCTACAAACAAGTAGTACTACAAGTAGTATGAATCTTATATGGCACATATATTATACCGTACTTCCGACATAGGTACTAGCTAAAAGCCCAGACACGTGTTTCGCCGATGTTTCTGCTGCTGCGTGACGCAGCAACGAGGGGTTCGGCTCCTCAGTGGGTCCCCAGCGTTCTCTATGCGGTTTCTGGTATATGGACTCCAGAGAATAATCAAGGAAATAATTTCTGAAATTATTAAGTGCAGGACATGGAGTCAGATGATTCGGACATGACTTTTTAGGGTCAGACCCGAAATTTCAATGAACATTTGGGTCGAAGACAATCAACCACTGTGGAATAACCACGTAATGCCCATTCTACAAACAAGTAGTACTACAAGTAGTATGAATCTTATATGGCACATATATTATACCGTACTTCCGACATAGGTACTAGCTAAAAGCCCAGACACGTGTTTCGCCGATGTTTCTGCTGCTGCGTGACGCAGCAACGAGGGGGTTCGGCTCCTCAGTGGGTCCCCAGCGTTCTCTATGCGGTTTCTGGTATATGGACTCCAGAGAATAATCAAGGAAATAATTTCTGAAATTATTAAGTGCAGGACATGGAGTCAGATGATTCGGACATGACTTTTTAGGGTCAGACCCGAAATTTCAATGAACATTTGGGTCGAAGACAATCAACCACTGTGGAATAACCACGTAATGCCCATTCTACAAACAAGTAGTACTACAAGTAGTATGAATCTTATATGGCACATATATTATACCGTACTTCCGACATAGGTACTAGCTAAAAGCCCAGACACGTGTTTCGCCGATGTTTCTGCTGCTGCGTGACGCAGCAACGAGGGGATTGGCATTCAGTGGGTCCCCAGCGTTCTCTATGTGGTTTCTGGTATATGGACTCCAGAGAATAATCAAGGGAAATAATTTCTGAAATTATTAAGTGCAGGACATGGAGTCAGATGATTCGGACATGACTTTTTAGGGTCAGACCCGAAATTTCAATGAACATTTGGGTCGAAGACAATCAACCACTGTGGAATAACCACGTAATGCCCATTCTACAAACAAGTAGTACTACAAGTAGTATGAATCTTATATGGCACATATATTATACCGTACTTCCGACATAGGTACTAGCTAAAAGCCCAGACACGTGTTTCGCCGATGTTTCTGCTGCTGCGTGACGCAGCAACGAGGGGTTCAGCTCCTCAGTGGGTCCCCAGCGTTCTCTATGCGGTTTCTGGTATATGGACTCCAGAGAATAATCAAGGAAATAATTTCTGAAATTATTAAGTGCAGGACATGGAGTCAGATGATTCGGACATGACTTTTTAGGGTCAGACCCGAAATTTCAATGAACATTTGGGTCGAAGACAATCAACCACTGTGGAATAACCACGTAATGCCCATTCTACAAACAAGTAGTACTACAAGTAGTATGAATCTTATATGGCACATATATTATACCGTACTTCCGACATAGGTACTAGCTAAAAGCCCAGACACGTGTTTTCGCCGATGTTTCTGCTGCTGCGTGACGCAGCAACGAGGGGTTCGGCTCCTCAGTGGGTCCCCAGCGTTCTCTATGCGGTTTCTGGTATATGGACTCCAGAGAATAATCAAAAAATAATTTCTGAAATTATTAAGTGCAGGACATGGAGTCAGATGATTCGGACATGACTTTTTAGGGTCAGACCCGAAATTTCAATGAACATTTGGGTCGAAGACAATCAACCACTGTGGAATAACCACGTAATGCCCATTCTACAAACAAGTAGTACTACAAGTAGTATGAATCTTATATGGCACATATATTATACCGTACTTCCGACATAGGTACTAGCTAAAAGCCCAGACACGTGTTTCGCCGATGTTTCTGCTGCTGCGTGACGCAGCAACGAGGGGTTCGGCTCCTCAGTGGGTCCCCAGCGTTCTCTATGCGGTTTCTGGTATATGGACTCCAGAGAATAATCAAGGAAATAATTTCTGAAATTATTAAGTGCAGGACATGGAGTCAGATGATTCGGACATGACTTTTTAGGGTCAGACCCGAAATTTCAATGAACATTTGGGTCGAAGACAATCAACCACTGTGGAATAACCACGTAATGCCCATTCTACAAACAAGTAGTACTACAAGTAGTATGAATCTTATATGGCACATATATTATACCGTACTTCCGACATAGGTACTAGCTAAAAGCCCAGACACGTGTTTCGCCGATGTTTCTGCTGCTGCGTGACGCAGCAACGAGGGGTTCGGCTCCTCAGTGGGTCCCCAGCGTTCTCTATGCGGTTTCTGGTATATGGACTCCAGAGAATAATCAAGGAAATAATTTCTGAAATTATTAAGTGCAGGACATGGAGTCAGATGATTCGGACATGACTTTTTAGGGTCAGACCCGAAATTTCAATGAACATTTGGGTCGAAGACAATCAACCACTGTGGAATAACCACGTAATGCCCATTCTACAAACAAGTAGTACTACAAGTAGTATGAATCTTATATGGCACATATATTATACCGTACTTCCGACATAGGTACTAGCTAAAAGCCCAGACACGTGTTTTCGCCGATGTTTCTGCTGCTGCGTGACGCAGCAACGAGGGGTTCGGCTCCTCAGTGGGTCCCCAGCGTTCTCTATGCGGTTTCTGGTATATGGACTCCAGAGAATAATCAAGGAAATAATTTCTGAAATTATTAAGTGCAGGACATGGAGTCAGATGATTCGGACATGACTTTTTAGGGTCAGACCCGAAATTTCAATGAACATTTGGGTCGAAGACAATCAACCACTGTGGAATAACCACGTAATGCCCATTCTACAAACAAGTAGTACTACAAGTAGTATGAATCTTATATGGCACATATATTATACCGTACTTCCGACATAGGTACTAGCTAAAAGCCCAGACACGTGTTTCGCCGATGTTTCTGCTGCTGCGTGACGCAGCAACGAGGGAGTTCGGCTCCTCAGTGGGTCCCCAGCGTTCTCTATGCGGTTTCTGGTATATGGACTCCAGAGAATAATCAAAGGGAAATAATTTCTGAAATTATTAAGTGCAGGACATGGAGTCAGATGATTCGGACATGACTTTTTAGGGTCAGACCCGAAATTTCAATGAACATTTGGGTCGAAGACAATCAACCACTGTGGAATAACCACGTAATGCCCATTCTACAAACAAGTAGTACTACAAGTAGTATGAATCTTATATGGCACATATATTATACCGTACTTCCGACATAGGTACTAGCTAAAAGCCCAGACACGTGTTTCGCCGATGTTTCTGCTGCTGCGTGACGCAGCAACGAGGGGTTCGGCTCCTCAGTGGGTCCCCAGCGTTCTCTATGCGGTTTCTGGTATATGGACTCCAGAGAATAATCAAGGGAAATAATTTCTGAAATTATTAAGTGCAGGACATGGAGTCAGATGATTCGGACATGACTTTTTTTAGGGTCAGACCCGAAATTTCAATGAACATTTGGGTCGAAGACAATCAACCACTGTGGAATAACCACGTAATGCCCATTCTA